>CM061139.1:192050697-192113389 GCA_030789695.1 Scilla litardierei | reverse complement strand
TTGTTGCTTTCTAAGAGATCGAGGGAGTGCCCACGCTGGGATGTTGGCATGAAAAGATGTCAGCCACACAACCTATTCATCCAATATTGATGATGACAACTCGTTTTAATTTGATGGCTGATGAATTCATGCCCGTGCTCTTGCAGTTGAGGTGATGGGATAGATACTTGAAGTGTGCTTTGTGTATGTGTGTGTATGAAAATTGAAAACTAGATGTCTCTAATGAGAAGCATGTGGTCATCTGTGTTTTTATGTCACGTTTTATTAGAGAGCCGGGACATATTGAATAAAGAGAGGTCATCCATCGTTATCATGATTTCTAAAGCCACGAATAGGTATAGGAGTGAGAGGGGGGAGGACATAGACCACTCTGCAATGGTTTCATTCATTCATTAATTTTTTGTTGGTGCCATTAATTGTTGCTTTCTAAGAGGGGTAGTGCCCACGCTGGAATGTTGGCACGAAGAGATGTCAGCCACACAACCCATTCCTTCGGGACCGATATTTTTATTCTATTTTTGTAACAGACTCAAATAATTGGTATCCAAAAACTTTATTGGTTTAAAAAATATATATCAGGCCTGTCATCATCAGAACTAGCAGTTGGGACTGAATAATAATAGTCGGCGGCGGCGGCGGCGAAAAGAGTACTGATGTAATTCCTTCGCTTTGATATCGTAACAATGAAAGAACACCTGCAGTTTCTTTTTCTCCTTTTCTTTTAATTTACCGTATACAGCATAGCATTGATTATAAGACCTTGGTCATAGGCAAGCAATAATCCTCCAACATTTAATTTTATTAGTAAATACAACACACGACACCAAACATTCAAAGCACACTGGTAGATGGACGAACGACAAGCTCGATAATTAGATACTAAATATCGAGCCTCTAAAGGAAAAAAAACCGTGTGCATAGGTTGGGTTCGATATTTAGTATTTAGTTAGTATGGCCGTTGCGCCGACGCATCACGTGCCATGATTCGACCGCCACCCGTCACCCTCTCCCCCAACGGTACCGTAATGTTTCACTGTATGATACGTACACGACTTTTGTGGAGTTCTCATGTAACTATATCTCTCAAGGAAATTTGCATTTTTTCTGGGCGTCCTGCCATAACACCGTTCATGCTTAGCAGCAATATTTATCAACATGAAGTTCTTTTAATCAACCAACCTTCAACAATCAGCATGCAGTTTTCAATGGAGCAGATATATATGGGAGGATTGCGAGTTTTAGATTGATCTTTTTCATGCTTGTAAATTTCTGATTTATGCTGAATTTTTTGACTTCAAATCTGTGGACATTATTGTATCAACTGACGTTAAGAAGAAGACAGTAGAGGATAGTTACGTCCATTTGAGTTCAGAGAATGTTCATCAAACTTGATGTCGATTAGATTCTCTTGCATCCAATAACAACATATAATCACATAATGTAGCAAGCAGACTGTAATGATGTACACTTGATACTACGTACTATAAAATCCACTCAATACCAACGATTCAAACACATAATTCAACCAGGACAGTGCAGATTGATAACGCTGAGAGCAGATGTCTGGCACTTCATTTAATTATCACGCAAAATTCAATTGGAGTGGTGGAGGGGTGACCACATACGCTGCCAAGATTTCATTCATTCATTCATTCATTTTTTTGTCGGTGCCTGTAACGACCCGCTCTCGAGGGGCCCGTTACTTATTTGGTTTATTCGCAGGTTCCGCAGTTTACCAGTGAAATCAGCATAGCCACAACTCAGAGATGCATCACAATACTCAAACCAGCGTACAGACGTTATTACAGTCCAAATTAAAGTACAACAACCAGCACTCTCTCTCACAAATACATGAAGGAAGTACTGAAAGGAAATGCGGAAAAGGAAATACATTGTACAACACACACACCAACAGAAAAGTAACTAAAACTCTGCCGTCTCTGGGTCAATGTAGGCTCCACGAACTCTGGGGCAATCTCTTCGATCAAGTCTTCGTCTGCCGGTGCCATAAATGGAACCGAAGGTAAGTCACAACAATTCTAGCGATAGAAAAAGAGGAGTGCACAAATATGGAGCAGTCTATAGTAAACAAGTGCGGAAAGTAAAGCAGGGACAGACAAGCATGCAAGTGCGATAAGTAAAGTACATCTGTCAAGCATACAAGGGTGACAAGTAAAGTAAAGGTGACCGAGCAATGACAATAGCAATAATGAGAGTAACTGTGCCTATTCTAGTTTGTGACTTATAACGGGAAGTACAGTGAGCAACCAAGAGGCCAACTCTTGCCGCGGGTGCTACCCAGGCGAACCAATTCTCTGAGTACTGTGCAATAAACTGTGATCTGTGATCTGTGATGGTTGTCACCGGCACTGTTATGGGTTGCTAGAACCCGCACGGTGACAACAAAGTCTGGACTAGTCGCTCCCGCACTTCCGTAATTATAAGTTACCCCAAAACCCAGTGTTTGTGCAGGTTACCGTACTTTGCAGTGTTACGAGTCATTTACTGTTCTCACATATCCAGTTACAATCTTTCTGTCAAGCATGTCAATCTGTTCAGGACAATAACTGTTCCGAGACTAGATGTTAAGTCCTATGTTCATACGAGTACACTATCTATATTTCTAAGGGTAGAATTTACTGTGACTTACCATCTTCGAGGTGGTGGTAGTGATCCGGGACGGGATCAAGTGTCGATGCACGAGATTTGCTACCTGCAAACACAAGAGATAACTAGTTAGAGAATACCCTATTTTCTTATTTATTTAAGTTGAGTGTCTGATTTTAAAACTGGTTAAAACGGCGATAAAAAGGGTCCTAAATTTTTATATAGACTATATATGATAAAAATAGTTTTACTGCAAGCGAGAATATTTTTCTGAAGTCTATAGTAATTTTTATAATTTTTAGAAACTCAAAACTAGCTTAAAAACCCAATTTATTTAAGTGGCGCGTATCTTCCGTAAATTGTTCCGGGAGCAATCCTAGTCGAAATTACTCGAATAAACAGTCAAAATGACCGTCTCGAAGTTTACTTTCACATATAATTTTATCACATATTATTGTAAGTGAAAACAGCGAGTTACGATTTTTAGAAAGATTTATACGTATTTAAATTTTAGGTTCAAAAAAACGATTCTGGGAAAAGTAGGCGTCTGCTCGCAGTGAGGCTAGCGCCATTGGGTCCGAAATATCGTTTCGGATTTTCTGGAGCTATCCACACATTTTTCTGGGTTCTATATTTTAAGTTATGCATTTAAAACCAAGTATACCTATTTAATAATTAATTAAATAAGGAAATTTCGAAAAAACTTTCGAAATTACGAACGTGCCACCGCGAGTTCATCTCGCACCCACCGTTTACTCGATCGCCGGAGGAGTAGAGGGGGGGTTTCTCTCGTCGACCGGCGGCGACGGTCGGAGGGGGCGACGGCGATGGCGTCGGAGGCGGTGGCAGCGGCTACGGCGGCAGGGGCGGGGTGGCAGCTCCGGCGGCGGCGTGAGGGGGGCTGTGCACGGCGGATGGCGGGGCGACGGCGACGGGGCTTCGGGCTGCCGTGGCAGCGGCGGTGTAGACGTCGACTGCGGGGGGGTCTGTGCTGTCGGGCGAAGCCGGAGGTGGGCGGTGGTCGGGCGACTTCGATGTCGGGATCTCGAGTGGGCTCAGGCGTAGCATCGTCGGAGAGGAGCAGGGGAGACGGGGAGAAACAGGGGAGAGGAGGCGCGGGGCTTCTTCGGCGTCGACGGGGCACGGCGAGCAGGCGAGGCGCTCGGGGGTGTCCACCGTTGGGTTGAGCGAGGGTGAAGCGGGGGGTAGGCGATGGGTGGTGCTCCGGGCGGTGGGTTCGTCGTGATGCCGTCGGGGGTCGCCGGAGCTCGGAGGAGCAGGGAGGGGGACGAGAGAGAGAGAGAGGGAGAGAGAGAGAGAGAGAGAGAGGTTGTGTGCCTGTTGGGTTATTTTAAAAAATCATAAAGAGAGAGGCTGTGTGAATTCGAGAGGCTTGTGGGTTATTATATATAGGTTAGCAAAATAATATGACAAATAAAGTTTAATGGTTGTAAAATTAAATGGGATGGTTGGATCTCATCCAACCATACGGTGGGTTTAATATGGGGGTGGGGTTAGAGAAATTAGTAGAGGTAGATCTAGATTTATTAGGGGGGTAAAAGTAACTAGATAACAGTAATTAGTAAGGGTGAAAGTCATTAGTGAAAGGTAAATAGTAAAACGGTGAAATACAGGCACGTTTTTACAAACGACTCCGAAAAATTACGAAAACATACCCACGGGATCGTGTCGACGCGAGGATCGCGAATACAAGATCCGTTCTGGGATTTGAGCTACGAAAATACAAGTTTTAGGCCAAAACGTTTAGAAAGCGGGTTTGCGGGTTCTCTATTAAAATGATATCAGAAATTTACGAAATTAATGTGGGGGGCCCTAAATGATCATAGGAGGCTACTGGAGAAGTTTGAAAGCATTTTGAAGACGTTTGAATAGAAAATAAATTCGTCGAATCAAAACGGTAATTTTGGAAGATGAATTTTAACAGAAATGTTTTGGGCATTTGAGGAAATCTGAAATTGCTGAAACACAATACGATAAGTCTAGTGCCCTAAAATATTTTTAAACGAATTTTTGAAATCAGTTTTGATATACAACTCCTAACCAACCATTATAAAGAAGATTTAGAATAAAAATACGTTAAGTACGTATTTGAAGTGTTTGAAAAAATACAGGCCGTTACATTCTACCCTCCTTAAAATAATTCCGTCCTCGGAATTCAGAAGATCGGTAATCGCCTAAGCAATTCAAACGATCGACCGGAAGGTTTGACGAACGTCCACGACATAGGAAAATAAGTTGTTAATAGCATGAAATATAATGTGATATCACAGCATCAAGAAAAATAAGAGATGGGTACATGAATACATACTATTGACATCACCATAGTTTCCGTAACTAGTTTCGAAACCTAGTATCATCACCATAGTTACTTCAGATTCATCCAGTAGCCAAAACACGAGATAATGACGCTACATGAAAATGATAGTTATAACGATGAGGACATCTGTTCGAACTTGGAACCTGAGGTGATAAGTCAGTAGCAAGCTTTATTTAACAACATAAAGTTTAAAACTACAACTCATGCCATTAATGCATACTGGGTCCTAACCAAGTAAATCATCGACATAGCATACAAAAACGTGAGGACTAATCCAAATGCATGCAAGCGGTCACAACTTAACCAGCAGAACACCAAAGACTTCATCTGCCACGCCAACCAGTTACAAGCCAATATCCAGATCAACGCAAAAAGGCAGACATAAGGCCAACTCTCAAGGATCACGATCATCGCTACCACTGCTTCCAGCAATCTCCACAATATCCAACAGTAAGCCAACATCAAAGCTGTCCTCCAAATCAGGGCACAAGACTGGCATCTCATCTCAACACCTAAGGCCAAAAGCAAGCTGATACTCATCCCAAGTGATACTGCTCCCCAATGCCATTGGTCGACATCTACGGCTAACACCATCAGCCCTAAGCAATTTAATGACCAAAAACTCATGAACCCAAAAACACTAAGGAGCGCCCCTAAGAAGCAATCGAAGCTGGGCAGCTCAAGGGGGAAGAACCAGAAAAAGGAGCTCCCAAGAATACCAATAGCGGCGGGTCCCCAATGTCCCGACCACACGGCAATAGAGAGGGAGACGGCGAAGGCTGTCGCTAAGCCAAGCAATCCCCAGAGTCGTTGATGGGCCATCGGCGGCTGTCGATCTGCGGCGGCGAGGGCTGCGACTGGCTGTCGATCCATGGCGGCGAGGCGCGACGGCTGCGACTGCGAGACGTGGCGGCGGTCTCCGGGATGGGGTGAAGCTTCGGGTGAGGCCGGAGGAGCTCGGGCGAGAGGGGGTGATGATGGTGCGAAGGGGTGGAGCAGTGGGATGTCTTGGTGAGGAAGGAAAGGGGGTTTAAGAAGAGGGGAAAAAAAGGGTGAGGGTTTGAAAAGGCGCGCCGAAAGTAGGCAATAGGGTAGGGTAGGGTTAGGCGGGAACGGAGCTCGAGGCGAGGAAGATGACAAAATCAATAATGAGGGGAGGTGGTAGGCGGGAAAGAATTCAAACACGTGGAAAATTGGGTACAAGATGAAAGTGGAGGTTAGAAATACGAGTTCAAGAAGGATGCAAAAACGCAACAGCCTACACGTTGGGTCTGGCTCGATACTCCACTGGTCCTTCTGATCGGCTTTTGCTGAGGAACACGAACTTTGGATGATTGGGTATATCGATTTCTACCCTCCTTTGACGACAGTCAATGGTGGCATGAAATGATCTCAACCAGTTCATCCCAAGAAGTCGGCAAAGAGATCTCGTCTACAAATCACAACAGATCATTGGAGGCATCCGCTAGCTACCGGTAGTGAACCGCCAGCGGTCTCGACCTTCCAACGGGAGTCAGAGGTTCAACAGTGATAGCATGTGTTTGAACGAAACGACTGGCCAAGAAGCAATGTGTAGCTCCTGAGTCGAACAGTGTGAGGGCAGGTTTATCGGCTATTAAGACGGTACCTACCGTGATAAGAATCAAGTCTAAGCTTACGATTTCTAAATATTAGAGCATGTAGCTTAGTGAAAAATCACATACCTGTGATTACTTGGCCCGTAGCTTCGGCTTCTTCCACTGTCATGGTATAAGCTTGGTGTCTCTGGGGCGCCTGTCGTGGAGTCTGCTGGTACACTTGCTGCTGAGGAGGGAGTAGTTGACGTTGCTGAGCAGATGGTGGTGGTCGCTTCCGTTGTGGAACTCGAACTTCTGGTGGTCGAAAATTCGAAGGCTACTCTCCGTAGCCAGAGTTCAAGCGTAGAAAGATTCTAAGAAGGTCAATCGAAAGGTCGTCAAGCTAAAAGAAGGGTGATAGTGATGAAGATCGATGACGTTACATAATCGTGATTCACGTCCTTGCGGTCCAGCGGACACGGTCAGGGAAGTGACTAAGCTAGGATCACTTATGCCCAGTCTAGCCAGGTCGATCCACAGACTTTAGCCAAGCACATTGACCGGTATCATGGTCCATTGAAGGAAGATTATCATTCATACGAGTGCCACCGATACAAAAGATTTTTATTAATAACTAATTAAGCCTATCAAAATTTAGGTTTTGTTAATGGCTTTTATTAAGGCCAGATAGGTCAACTCCATTGGGCTCTCTGAGGTGTTTCCGTCCATCTTTCGAGTGTCAAACCTGCATTCATAGAAAATGTTAGCTTAGTTGAGTATCGTGTACGATACATCCTGGTTTCACTATACTGTTCACGAGGTATTTTGCACGGACCTGCGTGGGCCACCAAAACTGTAACGACCCGCTCTCGAGGGGCCTGTTACTTATTTGGTTTATTCGCAGGTTCCGCAGTTTACCAGTGAAATCAGCATAGCCACAACTCAGAGATGCATCACAATACTCAAACCAGCGTACAGACATTATTACAGTCCAAATTAAAGTACAACAACCAGCACTCTCTCTCACAAATACATGAAGGAAGTACTGAAAGGAAATGCGGAAAAGGAAATACATTGTACAACACACACACCAACAGAAAAGTAACTAAAACTCTGCCGTCTCTGGGTCAATGTAGGCTCCACGAACTCTGGGGCAATCTCTTCGATCAAGTCTTCGTCTGCCGGTGCCATAAATGGAACCGAAGGTAAGTCACAACAATTCTAGCGATAGAAAAAGAGGAGTGCACAAATATGGAGCAGTCTATAGTAAACAAGTGCGGAAAGTAAAGCAGGGACAGACAAGCATGCAAGTGCGATAAGTAAAGTACATCTGTCAAGCATACAAGGGTGACAAGTAAAGTAAAGGTGACCGAGCAATGACAATAGCAATAATGAGAGTAACTGTGCCTATTCTAGTTTGTGACTTATAACGGGAAGTACAGTGAGCAACCAAGAGGCCAACTCTTGCCGCGGGTGCTACCCAGGCGAACCAATTCTCTGAGTACTGTGCAATAAACTGTGATCTGTGATCTGTGATGGTTGTCACCGGCACTGTTATGGGTTGCTAGAACCCGCACGGTGACAACAAAGTCTGGACTAGTCGCTCCCGCACTTCCGTAATTATAAGTTACCCCAAAACCCAGTGTTTGTGCAGGTTACCGTACTTTGCAGTGTTACGAGTCATTTACTGTTCTCACATATCCAGTTACAATCTTTCTGTCAAGCATGTCAATCTGTTCAGGACAATAACTGTTCCGAGACTAGATGTTAAGTCCTATGTTCATACGAGTACACTATCTATATTTCTAAGGGTAGAATTTACTGTGACTTACCATCTTCGAGGTGGTGGTAGTGATCCGGGACGGGATCAAGTGTCGATGCACGAGATTTGCTACCTGCAAACACAAGAGATAACTAGTTAGAGAATACCCTATTTTCTTATTTATTTAAGTTGAGTGTCTGATTTTAAAACTGGTTAAAACGGCGATAAAAAGGGTCCTAAATTTTTATATAGACTATATATGATAAAAATAGTTTTACTGCAAGCGAGAATATTTTTCTGAAGTCTATAGTAATTTTTATAATTTTTAGAAACTCAAAACTAGCTTAAAAACCCAATTTATTTAAGTGGCGCGTATCTTCCGTAAATTGTTCCGGGAGCAATCCTAGTCGAAATTACTCGAATAAACAGTCAAAATGACCGTCTCGAAGTTTACTTTCACATATAATTTTATCACATATTATTGTAAGTGAAAACAGCGAGTTACGATTTTTAGAAAGATTTATACGTATTTAAATTTTAGGTTCAAAAAAACGATTCTGGGAAAAGTAGGCGTCTGCTCGCAGTGAGGCTAGCGCCATTGGGTCCGAAATATCGTTTCGGATTTTCTGGAGCTATCCACACATTTTTCTGGGTTCTATATTTTAAGTTATGCATTTAAAACCAAGTATACCTATTTAATAATTAATTAAATAAGGAAATTTCGAAAAAACTTTCGAAATTACGAACGTGCCACCGCGAGTTCATCTCGCACCCACCGTTTACTCGATCGCCGGAGGAGTAGAGGGGGGGTTTCTCTCGTCGACCGGCGGCGACGGTCGGAGGGGGGCGACGGCGATGGCGTCGGAGGCGGTGGCAGCGGCTACGGCGGCAGGGGCGGTGGCAGCTCCGGCGGCGGCGTGAGGGGGGCTGTGCACGGCGGATGGCGGGGCGACGGCGACGGGGCTTCGGGCTGCCGTGGCAGCGGCGGTGTAGACGTCGACTGCGGGGGGGGTCTGTGCTGTCGGGCGAAGCCGGAGGTGGGCGGTGGTCGGGCGACTTCGATGTCGGGATCTCGAGTGGGCTCAGGCGTAGCATCGTCGGAGAGGAGCAGGGGAGACGGGGAGAAACAGGGGAGAGGAGGCGCGGGGCTTCTTCGGCGTCGACGGGGCACGGCGAGCAGGCGAGGCGCTCGGGGGTGTCCACCGTTGGGTTGAGCGAGGGTGAAGCGGGGGGTAGGCGATGGGTGGTGCTCCGGGCGGTGGGTTCGTCGTGATGCCGTCGGGGGTCGCCGGAGCTCGGAGGAGCAGGGAGGGGGACGAGAGAGAGAGAGAGGGAGAGAGAGAGAGAGAGAGAGAGAGGTTGTGTGCCTGTTGGGTTATTTTAAAAAATCATAAAGAGAGAGGCTGTGTGAATTCGAGAGGCTTGTGGGTTATTATATATAGGTTAGCAAAATAATATGACAAATAAAGTTTAATGGTTGTAAAATTAAATGGGATGGTTGGATCTCATCCAACCATACGGTGGGTTTAATATGGGGGTGGGGTTAGAGAAATTAGTAGAGGTAGATCTAGATTTATTAGGGGGGTAAAAGTAACTAGATAACAGTAATTAGTAAGGGTGAAAGTCATTAGTGAAAGGTAAATAGTAAAACGGTGAAATACAGGCACGTTTTTACAAACGACTCCGAAAAATTACGAAAACATACCCACGGGATCGTGTCGACGCGAGGATCGCGAATACAAGATCCGTTCTGGGATTTGAGCTACGAAAATACAAGTTTTAGGCCAAAACGTTTAGAAAGCGGGTTTGCGGGTTCTCTATTAAAATGATATCAGAAATTTACGAAATTAATGTGGGGGGCCCTAAATGATCATAGGAGGCTACTGGAGAAGTTTGAAAGCATTTTGAAGACGTTTGAATAGAAAATAAATTCGTCGAATCAAAACGGTAATTTTGGAAGATGAATTTTAACAGAAATGTTTTGGGCATTTGAGGAAATCTGAAATTGCTGAAACACAATACGATAAGTCTAGTGCCCTAAAATATTTTTAAACGAATTTTTGAAATCAGTTTTGATATACAACTCCTAACCAACCATTATAAAGAAGATTTAGAATAAAAATACGTTAAGTACGTATTTGAAGTGTTTGAAAAAATACAGGCCGTTACAGTGCCATTAATTGTTGCTTTCTAAGAGAGGGAGTGCCCACGCTGGAATGTTGGCATGAAGAGATGTCAGCCACACAACATATTCATCCAATATTAATGATGACAACTCGTTTAATTTCATGGTTGATCAGGAATTCATGCACGTGCTCTTTTTCACCGAGAGAGAGAGAGAGGGGGGGGCGGGGGGGAGAGGGGCATAAGATAATTAGGTTCTTGATGAAGTTGGCAATGTGGTTTTGCCAGTCTAGGAAAGATGAGGCTACTGATGACTTTGCAGTTGGGGTGATGGGATAGATTCCTGAAGTCTGCTTTAATTGTGTATGTGTGTTTGTTTGTGTGAATGAAAATTGAAAGCTAGCTGTCTCTAACGAGAATTGCATGTGGTCATCTGTGTTTTTACATTTTATGTCACGTTTTATTAGAGAGCCGGGACATATTGAATAAAGAGAGGTCGACATCCATAGTTATCATGATTTCATAGGAATAGGGATAGGAGTGAGAGGGGGGAGGAGAGAGACCACTCTGCAAAGGTTTCATTCATTCATTAATTTTTTGTAGGTGCCATTAATTGTTGCTTTCTAAGAGAGGGAGTGCCCACGCTGGAATGTTGGCATGAAGAGATGTCAGCCACACAACCTTTGCCTCATACACTCTATAAATTAGAGTTCGGGTTTCTTTGGAGTATTCACCAAAATTTAAACTTGAAATAACTTTTCTCTCAATCTCCTAGGAGATTAAAAGGATTTTGAATCTCCAAAGAATGAGAATGAAGAGAACAAAATGTCTGGAAACAGAGAGGGCCACGTCTTAGGCTCGATGGTAATTATTCTGAGGAGAACTCAGCGCAACGTTGTGAGAGGAGGAGCAGAAAGAAACAGCCAACAATGGATGGCAGGGACCATTCAATCCACAGCAGCAGCAGAAAGAAACAGCCAACACTGCCAGCTTTTCTTTTCTCTGATTTCCTTTTCACGCCATTTTTCGACATGCTTTACATAGAAATTGAGTTAATTACTTCCTGCCAATAATTCATGCCAAGTATTCCAACAAGCCTTTAATCTCTCTGTGCATAAATGGAAATAGGAAAATGGGGAGTGCATTGAGAATTTGAGCGGTGCCTTCATTCCGTCTGTCCCTTCAATTACTTGAATATGTTTGCTATTAACTTTGAATATCGATCGACTGAAGTTTGTTGTATGATTAACCTGAGACAGTACCGTAATCTTTCACTATATGAGAGAGAGATACAAGAAACTTTTTTTTCTCTCACGAACCATCCTTGTGCTAATATCGTTGTCTGCGCGCAAAGGGCAGATGTGAAATCCTATGTGAGTCATTTCGTCTAATCTGAGAAGGTGTGGGAGTGAAACCTGATATATATGACCTCTACCCCTTTGGTCTTGGATGAATCATCGAGGATAACCCGGTTGCACACACAATGCACCGATAAGGAACAAGTTTGATGCAGTGTACAGTATTGATTTTTGTGCTTCTAACTCGTTTTCCGGGCTTGTCACGGCCGTGCCAAATGAACGGCATAATTGGTTTAATGAAACCCCGTTCGAAAATTCATCGTAATCGAGGAAACCCAACTATCCCTTTCTTCACTAACGTTACCGTCGGTGATACCCCCATTAAAACCCCGCGCAATCGAGTAAATCTCTAGACTATTCGTAGCGACTCTTTCGCTTCCAACGCGTGTTCACCCCTTCCCCTACTCCTGATCCCTCACAGCCACTCCGGTCGTCTTCCCCTTGACTCGACCCCACCTCGCAGCGCCGTGGGATGTGCCGTGGACTAGACATATATATGTTGGATTAGTAATTTATGTTTTTATTTGAAACCACATACATCTATGTGTGCATGCGATTTGTTTGTGCCGATGAGTGTATGTATATATGCATATTTGGATTTGATTTGCATCTAAAACGTATATGCTGGATGGATGTATAAATTTTGGGAAATTGAATCTATGCATGGACTTTCAATATATTTAACCATATTTTAATTTTTTTTACCATGTATTGCCCATGAAAATCCTATAGACAATGACACAATACCCAAATTTTAAATTTTAACGGCCACGGATATTTTCGTGATCAAAGCGTTCCAGCCACGGCTTACGGCTTATTGATAAAGAAATTTTCTGTGGCCTTAACTTTTTAGCTAGGGATATTTTCGTGGCCAATAATAATAACGGCCACGGATATGTCCGTGGCTAATAGGTCGTTGCCATCCAAAAAAAATTTACCTACTTTGGGGGGAGCCAGCGTAAGCCCCCCACGTGCTTAATTTTCAGCAAATCAGATAGAGAGAGAGGATGCGAGAGGGAGGACGACGCCGACCACAGCCGACGACAGTTGACGACAGCCGCCCTCAGCTGCCACAATGACGCCTCGCAAATGTAATTTTCGCTAACTCCTTCGAATCTGGCCGGTTTTGTCCTAATAGGAAGATAAGGATGTCAGAGGGGGCATAGGCCCCCGTCCCCGTCCTAGATCCCCTCTCCTCCTTCCGATCTGAAGGAGGAGTACAGGAGCTGGGGCGGCGGCGGTTGCCAACGCCCCTCTGACCAAACCGGCAAACGATTTACCCCTCCTCCACCACTTCCCCCCCAGGATGTCACCCCCTTCGACCCATCCATCTTATAACGTTTATGGGTATGATTATGGTTAGGGTTAGGATTAGGGTTATGGTTTTGGTTTGGGTGGGGTTTCGGTTTGGGTTAGGGTTAATAGGGGTTGGGTTTATATGGTTAGGGTTAGGGTTCGATTAGGGTTGGGGTTAGGGTGAGTGCATCTAATCGGTCTGTCTTTACTGGGGCATCCGCAGCGGAAAGATTCGGGCGGTGTGCATGCTCTATTGTTGTGTAGCAATAAAAGCCTACTCATGCAGCTTCGGCGGCATTTTTTCGGTTAGGGTTAGGGTTGGGTTTTGGGTTTTGGGTTTTGGATTAGGATTAGGGTTGAGTTTAGGGTTAGGGTTAGGGTTAGGGTTAGGGTTCGGTTATGGTTCGGTTAGGGTTGGGGTTAGGGTGAGTGCAAGGGTTAGGGTTAGGGTTAGGGTTATTATGGTTAGTGCTAGGCCTACTGTTTCTACTGTTAGTGCTTCATTTGGTTTATTTGGTTTAGGTATACTGTTAGGGTTAGGTTTAGGGGTAGGGTTGTGTGGTGTTGGGTTTACGGTTGGGGTGGGGGTTGGGGTTAAGTTTGGGGTGGGGGTGGGGGTTAGGTTTGGGGTTGGGGGTTGGGGTTGGGGTTAGTGTTAGGGTTAGAGATAGGGTAAGTGGTTCTATGTGTGGGTGCTTTTAGCAAGATCTTAACAAGATACAAAAGAAATAAATTTACATCGAATACATTATTAAAATAAATTTACATCAATCATTTTGAAATCCTTTTTAAAACATAGAATTTATTTTAATTTTAGATTAATGAGAACCTAGTCATGTTAAAACATACTCTCTTGGTATCACAATGATAGCCACACCTACTTTTATGAAAGAGACGACTACCATTTAAAGGTTTTCAAAATAGTAAATTTAGAATTGAAAATTTTATTTTGGCCCATATATAGATGGTTAATACACACTTACATGTAAATTTCATCGTCAATTGCAGATGCGGGAGCTTCCTGACAAGTCGTTTATGGAAATATCAGATCCAAACATGACTGGAAACGAAAGATACGTAGATGGGATACATGCGTTCTTAGCGTACTATGATGACAACCCTCTACACATTTCCAGTGGCAAAATCCGTTGCCCTTACAAGAGGTGCCATAACAATGAGATCCTTCAGAAGTACATTGTTCGTATCCATTTGGTTTCTCACCGGTTCGACCCCAATTATAAATTTTGGAGTTACCTCGGAAAAGGTGCCGTAAAAGAGGATATGCATAGGGCAAAAGAGCGTATTGTGCATGGAGATCAAAGAGCATATGATATAGTACAATGCTGAAAGATGTTGGTGCTCCGAGCGGAAACCGTTCAAATGATGATCTTCACTCCCTTGACAATGATCGATTGATGAAATTAGTGGAGGATAATGTGTCGGATTTATACGACGGATGCATGGAGTTCACGAGGCTATCATTCATGAGTAGACTGATGCATATCAAAACCCTTAGCGGAATGGTGATTACACATTTTGAGATGTTGTTGGATTTGTTGAGAAGTGTAGTTTCGGTGGGAAGGAAAGCATTCCACCTACTCATTATGAAGCGAGCAAAATCGTTAGTACGTTAGGGCTCGATTACAAGAAAATTGATGCATGCCCTAATGATTGCATTCTATATTACAAATACAAAAAGGACCTAAATGAATGTTCAACGTGTCATGTTCCCGGTGGCAAGTTGAACAAAGAATAGGTGTGAAGAAGGATGGTCCTACAGTCCAAAATAAGAATCAGACACCGGCAAAGGTTCTCCGTTATTTCCTAATTATACCAAGGCTGCAGAGGTTTTTCATGTCTGCTAAATTGGCAGGAAAAATCCGAAAATAACCCGAGAAGATATATAATTGTTTAAACCGCTTTTTTTATTCGCTTTTGGTAACATAAGCAAATAATTGGTACATCCTGGGAAGTCCACATGTTATCACGACACATTTGCCATCCCACCCATTGTATAAGTGTGAGATCGAAAGGTTTTTACTATTTTCTGATGAATATAAAAAACTTTATTTGTTTAAAAATATACATCAGGCCGGTAATTAAAAAACTAAATACTATAGAGCCTCAAACCCGGAAAAAGGAAAAAGAAAATTAAAAAACTTGTGCAAAGATTAGGTTCGATAGTTAGTATTTAATTAGTATGGCCGTTGCACCGACGCATCATGCACGTGCCATAATTTGACCACCACCCATCACACTGTCCCCAATGGGATCCAATATTGATGATGGCCACTTGTTTTAATTTCATGGCTGAGGAAGTCATGGACGTACGTGCTCTTTTGGGGGGGGGGGGGGGGGGGGGGGTGCGCGCGCGCGCGCGCGCGCGCGCGCTTTGTGTATATGTGTTTGTTTGTATGTATGAAAATTGAAAGCTAGCTGTCTCTAACGAGAAGCATGTGGTCCTCCGTCCTCTGTGTTTTTTTTGTCATGTTTTCTTAGAGAGCAGGGAAATATTGAATAAAGAGAGGTCGGCATCCATCGTTATCATGGTTTCATATGTATATGGATATGAGTGAGAGGGTGTTAATTGAGAGGGGTCGACAAGAGAACATGATCAAAAATGATGACTACGAATATATGCCATCCTTTGAATGAATCTGTGTGTGCGTGAAAACAATAGTCATGTACTTGGTACAACAAAAAAACAGACTATTGGCAACGACTTTTAGCAACATCTATCTTCTGGTCGTTTCTAAAAATAGCAACGGTAACACGGTAAAATGTAGTTGTTGCCATTGGTCGTCTGTGGCAACGATTAAATGTCGTTGCCATAGCCTTGAGAAAATAATGGCGACGACAAAAGTTGTTGTAATTACCGTTTATATCAATGGCAACGACATTTTGTCGTGCCAATGTCCTTTGTAACAACGACAACAAATAATTGCAGTTGCTATATTCTTTGGAAACAATCGACAAATGTTGTTGCCACAAGGTGGTGGAAAAGTTTGAGAACCAATCATTAAAATTTATAATGGCAAACTTGTAAATAAATGGTAACTCAGTAAAAGAGAATGGGTTGTAAATTTATAATGGCAAACTTGTAAAATGTTGGTCTACGTAATCAACAATTATGTCTGCCCGAAAAACAAAACCCCTTTCCGTTTACCGCATATCATCCCAAATTAACCCCCCCAAAACACAAACTAAACAAAAAAAAATAAAAAATCAACCGTCCCCCAAAACACAAACTAAAAAAAAAAAAAATCACCCGTCCCTCATTCCAAATTTTCCCCAAGCATATTCATACCCCGTGCTCTATTCTCTTTCCAAGTATCCGACGAGATCAATAATACACCTAGGGTTTATGCCCTCAACTCTCGCCTCTGCGTCCATTCTCTAGATTCGATCTCAAAGATCTATAAGAGAGAAGCAAAATCAAAATCCCCATTTTCTCTCGATCAGCCACAATCTTCTGCTCGTTGTAATGGAGGATTCGAAGTCGGAGACCCAGTCTGGAGTCTGGACTGTCAAACCCTTCGTCAATGGCGGAGCCTCCGGTATGCTCGGCACTTGCGTCATCCAGCCCATCGACATGGTTATAATCCGCTCTCATCTCTTTTCAAGGTCATCTCGTTTCGTTTTTTTCTAGGGTATTGAAAGCTTTTTAGCCAGGTATTTGAGATATATAGCTGCCGATCGAGTTTGGATTTTTGGATTTATAGGTCAGGATTCAGTTAGGCCAGGGCTCGGCGGTTCAGCTGGTCACCAAGAACTTGCTTAAGCAAGAAAGATTTGGCTCCTTCTACAAGGTTTGATGCTCGATGTCAGTTCGTTGAACTGCTCTTGTTTTGGCTTGTCTCGTTGAAAAGTTCACCGCTTTGTGTTGGTTTTAGTTTGGAAATTTAATTATTGTTTTTTTTTCCGTTTTAAACAAACGGGAGATTGTTGTATTAATTGACTAACTTAAAAAAGTTAACCAAAGCCATCGTCTTTAAACTACCACCATGATCTGCTCTTTGGACCTTGTTTTCCTAATTATTTCTTTATGTATATTGTTTCCAGATGTTATCATGATTTCATGGTTTACGAATGATTTTTATTTTTTATTTCATGTGAAAAATGCGCTAAGAGAATAGGAAAGCCATCATTTGGTTCTGATCTGTTAGACTTTTGAACTCCTTGGAAGGTAGTCTGTATCCTTGGGGAAATGTATCCTTGGGGAAATGTCTTAAAATCAGTACATGGCAGATACCAAGTCAGCCAAGCATATGAATTTTATTTCCGTCAAGTGTTGATGACACATCTAGTTTATTAGCTTGGTAAGACGATTGTCGTTCAGTACGTATATGTTAATCAAATAAACAGAATGATGAAACACAAACCAAGCAATGCCACACAAGACTTGGTAACGCAGTTCAGTGCGCACACCTAAATCTGCGGGACCCCGCCCAGAAAATCAGATCACTCCACTAAAAATATCAATGAATACAATCACTTATACCACGTTTCTATTAGGAGGAACAATCTCCCCCTCAATACAAACCGTGATGGGTGGTCTCTACCAACCCATGTAGTAATCTATGCAAGCCCACCTTGCATGCAAGCTCCCCTTGCAAAATTGACTAGAATCAACTCCATTGATCCCCTAGCCTCCTCCTAGAGTTCTTCAAAACTTTCGCAAAAGCCGCGGCCTAACCGCAATCCTGCACATCCCTTTTATACTTTCCTCTCCATTAATCACGGAGTAGGTAGGGAAGGACGCTTGATCAAATCCATGCAGATCAGCATCCCGCAAGATTCGAAACCCATTCAGGTAAGTGGTTCCACAAAATCTTCAAAGATTAGACAACATATATTTGCGAATGAGAATCTCTACAACCGATTCTTAAATCATTTCTAGAGATAACAACTTCCAAGAATATTTTCAACTATTCTTTAATCATGACAACATATAACAGAATACTCTGAAGATACTCCAATAAGATTTGGAGTAATCCATCTTCAATAATCTTGAAGATTGTCATTCATTTCCA
The DNA here is from genome assembly GCA_030789695.1 of Scilla litardierei. Classification (NCBI taxonomy): domain Eukaryota; kingdom Viridiplantae; phylum Streptophyta; class Magnoliopsida; order Asparagales; family Asparagaceae; genus Scilla; species Scilla litardierei. The sequence continues at coordinate 192,095,315 of CM061139.1, read as the reverse complement.
GCCTTCCGACACAACATGTTGGACCTCATGTTGCAACATAATGTTCAACATATCATCCAACATGGCCAATAGATGAAATCTCTCCTTCAAGATAATTAAGACCATACATAATATACCAAGGTGCCACTAATGATAACATAGTCACATACGTATGACCTAACAAACTCCCCTTTTGGCATTTAGTGGCACCACCATAATAGATCACACCATGCTGGAAAAGAAGCTGGAAAAGAATAAGAATGACGTATAACAGAAGGAATATTTTCATAAATGGAGCCCAATACAGACCAAGAAAAACCTTTCTGAACTACAGCCCTCCCCTTCAACAGCTACCATTAGACAAGAAAAGTTGCAACATGACTGTGCCAACCAACATTCTCATCACCCAACATTATAACCAGCCAACAAAACCTATACATATCATTTCTCCCCCTTTGGGCCACTAAAGCCAAAGAACATACCTCACTTGGTGCCACTTCCAGAAGCAATATCCACAGACTCTGAAGGAACAGGAGGAAGCTTGGACTTCAGCAGTGTGATCCTGTCTTCAAGCATGACTTTCTAAGCTTCAAATACAACCTTCTGTCCTTGAAGTAGCAGCAGCTGATTCTCAACATTCTGCAGAGCCTTCTCAAATACTTGGATGTCCTCCATAATAATAGACTGAGAGGCCACATGGCAAGGAGGTTCAGGGTTAGAAGGAGCAGAGAATGGATGCCTATCATCAGTGGCTGGTTCAGATACAGGAGAAGATGGAGACGAATGTGCAATCCTAGCTCCAGCAGAAGGCGGCCCAGATATATCATCAGTTTTCCCTACCACAAATTTAACTGTGTAGCTGATGCCCTCACAGGGGACAGATAATTCAGAGACAGAAGGAGAAATTTTCTGAGCCATCAGCATCATTGAGATAAGACTGGCATGTGGAAGAGATGTGGAAGATCCAGAAGTTTCAGACAGAGATAAAATTGAATCAAATAAAATTCTCCCAAGGTTGAATGGCTGCTTAGTACCAGCTAAATACAACAATTTGCTCATTTCTTTGGTGACAACTGAAACGTTTAAGGTGGGAAGCCAATTTCTAGTGGCAATTTTGTTCAACAAGAAGTACTTTGCAGACAGAGCATATCAAGGAAAAGATGAAGATTTGGGCCAACAGACCAACTTCCCAGCTGTGACCACCTTTATGAAGGTGTCATACTTATCTCCTACAAACTCACCAAAAGCAGGCAGAGTGGGAGGACAAGACCACTGCAGCATCTTGTTCAGACTAGAGGGAGAAAAAGAAATAACCTTCCCCCTAATGTAGGCACGAAAGGTCCATCTAGATGATGCATCGCCTGCAGACTTGGTCAAATTGCAGTAGAACTCTCTGACCAAAACAGGGTTATAGGATTTGAAACATGTGGCAGCATGGAACAGGTTGAGGTCTTTCAGAATGGAAACAAATTTGGTCTTGGCAAAAGTGGAAACTGACAAGAATTTTTCACAGGTTGACGCACCCAGAACTAACATCTAAAAGCCACCTGGCAGTGTCAGTGGTGCCAGGCGCTGTATGGGTCCTAAGTATCGGTTCTGGGCTCACGAACGCAAGCGCACGGTGTCAGATTATAGTATAAAAAATATCGATCCCACAGGAAAAGTAGCGGTGTGTTTCTCAGGTTGTTTCTAAGTCTTAGAAAGAGGTAGCAATCGTTTTGAACAATTGGTTTGTTGGTGATGTTTGATCAATATAAAGAAACTAGGGCTTCAGGACTCACCACTAGGATCGTCGGAGGTCGATGCTAGGTTAGGACTTCTACGTTGCATTGGTTTTATTGGGGATTGTAGCATCTAGGAAGTGAATCACACATCTAGGAGTCATGAATCTAACATACAGTATTAGCCCGCTCTCGCGATAGACGCATACGATACATGCATTAAGGATCTACAATAATTTTACCACTCTCGTGGATCAATTGCTCTCAACTCGTATCCCTCTCGTGTGTTAGAGCTTCGATGTATTTTGATGGCTCTCATTGATGCAAAGGCGGTGGACGTCAATTAGTGGTATAGTTCGTCGGTGGATCCCATCAAGACACGAGCTGAGCATGGTCACGAGCCTTCGTTGAATCCACTAACTCCCTAATTAAATCTGTAGGATATTCCTTAAGCTAATCGATTTCACAGACTGTGGGCACGATCTCAGTACGAGTTCTCGTAGGGATTATACTAGATCAACCAAAATGCTCCCCTTTTATGTCCAACGCAACCTAAAAAATCCTAACTTTACATCTTTTTTCCTAAGATCCTATGGCTAATCCATTAGCCCTAGAAAGGACTACTCAAGTATGGTAGAGACAGCGAGGAAAGATTGGATTTTTATCATAGAATTCATAATAACAATTAAAAGCATATAGAAGTTAAGAACAACGTACCAAAAGCGATGAAGATCGATAGCAAGACAAAGAGAATTAAGATCCAATAGATTCCAAGCAAGAAAGCGCAATAAAAATCAAGTCTTTGTCTTCTACCATTAACGACGGCTCAAATCTCAGAACCCAGATCTAAAACTCTTAATTAAAAACTAAACATACGCTAAAACTCTAGATAAAACTGTCCTCAAAATATTAAATAAATTGTGCTTATATACAAGGGGTACGGACCCCACAAATAAATCTCTGAAATCTGGAAAGTTTGGACCAATGTGTTGTTTGGGCGCGTCAGCTGCTCAACCGAGCAGGTGGCTGCTCGGTCGGGTTGACTCGTTGGCCACGGTTCGCTGCTTCTGCTTGCTTGTGTTTGATACGGGCTACTCGGTCGAGTAGTCCCCTACTCGATCGAGTCACAGGGGGTCTGAACTTGCCTCCAAAAAACTATTCTGTTTTGAGCTACTTGGGCCGAGTAGGTGACCTGTTCGGTCGAGTCACATGGTCTTGGGAAGAGGCTCAGATCTGCGTTCTGTATTGGGTCGACTCGGGTCGAGTCGCCTAGCTGCTCGATCGAGTGGGCGTATCCATTTCCTGTGCTGTATCCGCGTGTCAGCTCAGCAGAGTAGCTGTAAGCTACTCGGCCCGAGTCACCTGGAAAACTGACTGGGCTGAGGCCTGGGGCTCTTTTCTCTGGCTCTCTTGTCCTCTCCTCCGTACTTCTAAACTGCGGCAAACTCCCATGGAGCCTTGCCAATGACGTTCTGAACGCGCTGGATATGTTCATGTCCCGAATCAGTTCCAATTCGCTCCAAAATCCCTGAAAATCAACAAATCTATGCAAAACTAGAATATGGCGTTAGGAGCACATTAATATATTAAAATATGGATTTCGAAGGCGAATATGATATGAAATGAGATGAAATGATGCGGTAAAAACATGGAAAATATGGACATATCAACAGGGTTCTAGGATTTGAAACACGTGGCAGTATGAAATAGGTTGAGGTCTTTCAGAATGGAAACAAATTTGGTCTGGGCAAAAGTGGAAACTGACAAGAATTTTTCAGCAAGAATGGATCTCTCAGAATAAAGAGACCATCTCTTTTTGCACGTTTTATCAATGAAAGTCTTGCTCATTGCATCAGAAGCAGTAAAAGAAGGGGAAGATGCAGAACCTGAAGCAGCATAAATTTTTGCTCTCTTTGAAGGAGATGGAGATGCATGGCAGGGAGGAGCAACACGTTTTCTAGGTGCAGACATGGGCTCGCGAGCATGAGGGGGAACCAGGTCGTCTTCAGGAAGACCAGGCTGGGATACAGAACCGGCTTCTTCTTGCACAGCTAGCTTGCATGTTGCATCTGATGTTGCAACATTTTTTGCAACATCACAAGGAATATCAGCTTCTTGTGTTGCACATGTATCATCAACAGAGACAACATCAGCAGGAGCCTCCCTAGGGCCGTATCAACAACAGGAGCCACCTCTGGCATATCTTCAGAAACATCTGCTGGCAGTGTTGCAGCATGAGACATATCACTATCATATGTGACTCCAGACTCTACCATCACTGGGAGATCATCCATATAAGGACCTTCATCCATATGAGAACCTTCTTCAAGGCTGACGTGTTGATCATCAGTAGCGACATGAGAAATTGGATGCAAGTGATATTCAACATCAACATTTGCACCAGTATCCTCGGGGGCAGCCTGGGCACCAGCATTCTCAGCATCAACATTTACAGGGCCGGAATTCACTTCAGGCTCAACATTTGCTCCAACATTCTCAGCAGGGATGGTTGTCTCCGAATCAGAAATTTCCAGAATCTTGATTTCAGTTATTTTTACAGACTTCCTTCTCCGACAGACGGTAAATATGATCTCATCATCTGGCACCTCAACACTCATCAATTTTCCTTTCAACTTTTCCAATTTGAACGGACCAAATACTGACCCCAGAAAACTCCATCCAAGATAGGTCCAATTTTCGGCCAGTCCTTCGAAGATACCAGAACCAGTCCTGAATAGTGACTGGTGCAGGAAAATCTTCACCCTCATCAGAATTGGAAGACGAGGGTTTGACAAAAAGAGGAATTTCCAGAATTGGGGAAAATGGGATTAACTCCCAATTCGACGCTACGGGGTAATGCATGTCCTGAGACGACATCTGAGAAGGAGAGGGAGGATAATTACCAAATGATGAGACACGAGCCGACCGAGAAGCCACCCCTTTTCGTTTGACCCGTGGAGGAGAGGACGAAGATGCAATTCTTTTCGATGAGGAAGCCCGACGAGAAGAACGACGAGGAGTCTGGGAGGACTTTTGGCTTTGATCGCGGGTAATTGCAGCAGACGAGGGAGATAATTTCTCAAGAAGCGATCAAGAACCCTAGAAGAGTACACTTCTATTCTTTGGATGAATTTGAGAGAGAAAAGAGCGCCGTGAGAGAGACAAGAATTTAGGTGAATCAAATATATTGGCCTAAACTTTAAACCGGCCCAACCAACCATCTCCAGCCCAATACCCCCTTATGTTGCAACACGAGGGGCAACATTATATGCAATATAACCCAATAGCATGTCGCAATTCTTCAAATCTCCCTGAATTGAGGGGTTTCGTGAAAATGTCAGCTAGTTGGCTAGAGGTTGCAACATATTCCATGGCCATGACTTTCTTCTCTACTAATTCGCTGATGAAATGATGTCTAATGTCTATATGTTTAGTTCTTGAGTGTTGAACTGGATTCTTGGAAATGTTGATTGCACTCTGGTTGTCACATAAGATAGTCAATACAGCCTGCTCCACCCCATAGTCAGTCAACATCTGCTTCATCCATAGGAGTTGAGTGTAATAACTCCCAGCAGCAATGTATTCAGCCTCAGCCGTGGATATAGAAATAGAATTTTGCTTCTTGCTGTACCAAGAGCCAAGATTGTTTCCCACATAGAAACAACCATCTGTCGTACTCTTCCTAGCATCAGTATTTCCTGCCCAATCAGCATCGCTGTAACCAGACAGTAAGGTGTTTGTGTCTTTGGTATACCATATACCATATTCGGCTATCCCACTAACATATTGGATTGCTTTACTTGAAGCCCAAGAAACATATTCAGTTTCCCGACCATACTCATCTCGAACTCCTACATGCGAGCTATGAATTTCCGAACTAGCTGTTGCGAGGTGGAACCGAACACTATGTCATCTACATAGATCTGAGCAACAATCACAACAGATCTAGTTCTTTGAACAAACGTCTTGTCAGCCACCCTCGTTCATAACCCTTTTGAAGAAGATATTTAGTCTATCTCTCGTACCAGGCCCTTGGAGCTTGCTTCAACCCGTAGAGGGCATTCTTCAGCTGATAAACATGATTAGGGAGAAATGGGTCTTCAAACCCTTTGGGCTGTTCGACATATACTTCCTCGTTCAATATTCCATTTAGGAAAGCACTATTCACGTCCATCTGATGGAGCTTGAAGTTGAAACTGCAGGCAACAGCCATTAGGAGCCTGATGGACTCTAGACGAGCAACGAGTGCAAATGTCTCATCGAAATCAATGCCTTCAACCTGAGTGTAACCTTGAGCAACCAGACGAGCCTTGTTGCGAGTAACGTTGCCTTTCTCATCAGTCTTATTTTTAAATATCCATTTTGTACCTATGACGTTTATCTCCTTTGGTCTTTCAACCAGTATGCAGACATCATTTCGCTGAAACTGGTTCAGTTCTTCTTGCATTGCAGACACCCAAAACTCATCTATCGGTGCTTCCTTCACATATTTAGGTTCGACTAAAGAGAGGAAACAGACATACCCGGCAAGATCACGGTAGTTGACACGACTTGTGCCTCTCGTACGTCGATCGTTAAGAACATCACCGATAACCAACTCTGGTGGATGATTCTGTATGGGTGATTCCTTCAGGAGCATGAGCATCACCTGCCCCATTCTGCGGTTCCTCAACAGATGTTGTATCCGATGTTGCAACATTGGGTACAACATTGCCTTGTGTTGTGTCAGATGTTGCAACATTAGGTTCAACATGATCTTTTTCGTCTGTGCGGTCTTCCCGAGAATCCCTTCCTTCAACAATGGTTGCCTTCTTTTGATCAAAGTCATCTACAACCACATTAATAGACTCCATCATAGTGTTGGTATGCTGGTTAAATACACTGAAAGCACAGCTGGTTGTAGAATAACCAAGAAATATCCCTTCATCACTCTTTGCATCAAACTTCCTTCTTGGAGTACAGTCATGCAGAATATAGAATTTGCTTCCGAAGATATGAAAGTATGAAGCATCAGGTTTCCTTTCTTTCCAGATTTCATAAGGAGTTTTCTCTGTTCTAAGTCGGAGATAGACTCTGTTTATAGTGTAGCATGCAGTGTTGATTGCTTCGACCCACCACCTTATACTGAATTTCCTGACATTCAGCATCACACTAGCCATCTCTTGCAAGGTGCGATTCTTCCTTTCAACCACTCCATTTTGTTGAGGAGTCTTAGGAGCCGAGGATTCACGAGCAATTCCTTGGGTCTCACAGAAATCAGTAAATGAGTGATTCTCAAACTCCTTGCTATGATCACTTCGGATCCTGACAATTTTGCAGATACTACTTCCCTTCTCAATTTGTAGACGAGTACACAATTTCTTAAAGGCGTCAAATGTGTCTGATTTTTATTTAAGAAAGTCTGCCCAAGTGAACCTGGAGAAATCATCAACACATACACAGATATACTTCTTACCTCCCACACTTGTTTCTGAGGTTGGCCCGATCAGATCCATATGTAGCAGTTCCAGGATCTTGGATGTAGTGATCATCTGAAGTGGCTCGTGGCTGGTCTTTCTGTTTCTTTCCCAGTTGACAGGGTGCACACACCCCCTCTTTCTTGTTTAGAAATGGTATTCCTCGGACAGCTCCCACTTTAGATATCTTCATCAGAGTCTTGGAGTTGAGATGCCCTAACTTTTGATGCCACTGTTCAGAGACATCTGCAGTGACGTTGCGACAGGTGTTAGCTTCTTGGAGAAGGTAGCAGTTATCAGTAGACCTTTTTCCTGTAAGGATAAACTCTTCATCTGCATTGAAGACTACGCACTTCTCTTCAGTGAACCGAACCTAAAGACCTTGATCACATAATTGACTTATGCTAGGATCCAGATTTAGAGACCCTTATTGGATCTGGATCCTAGCGTTGTATCCAACAACTCGGCCACATTCAGACTTCCCTTCCCTACAACCTTGCTTCTCTGACCATCACCAAAGGTTATGTGACCCTTGTTACATGCAGCATGCTGTATACTTCGTAAGAAGATTCTGGTTGCCGGTCATATGCCATGAGCATCTACTGTCAAAGTACCACATGTTCTCAGAAAAGACAATTAAAGAAGTGTAAGCCACCATGCTATACAGTTCTGATTTTCTTACTCATTTCTTTGTCATCGAAGCAGTTTCTTTCGGTATGTCCTATGAGCCTGCATTAACTGCACACATGACGGCCAGATGTTGTACATTTACTCTGCTTCTTTTTTGTTCATGCATCTTGAGCTGATCCATCTTTTTCAGTTCTTTGGTCACGAGAATTCGTCTTTCCTTAGGGATATGGTAATAGCCTCCTCTGTTGTACCCACACCAGTGCGATCTCCTGAGTTTTTTTCCCATATTAAGAATGTCATCAAGTTTCGACCTTCCAGAGTTACACTTGTTGAAAGTGCTTTCGGCCTTCTCAGCTCTGAGAAGAGTTTTTCTGAGACCGATCTCGGCCTTAAGAAGTCTAGCTTTAGCATCTTCCTTTTCACCTTTCAATCCGACATTTTCATCCTTCAATGCTTTGTTTGTTTCACAAAACTTCATCCATTTGTCAAACATAGTCTGATAGGCTGTTCGGATGTCATCTTCACTCACTTTCCCATCACTCTCAACTTTAGAGTCAGATTCAAGGCTGGATGTTGTACTTGATGTTGCAACATTTTGTGTGACATTGTCTAGTTTGTTGCCAGATGTTGTACCTGATGTTGCAACATCTGATCCAACATGACTGTGAGTGTCAGAATCAGATTGTCCTGTTAAGATAGCTGCAAAGGCGACATAGTTGCTGGTGATATCCACATCTCCTGCACTTCCTTCTGATTCTTCATCACTCCAGGTGCTTGCAAAAGATTTCCCTTTCTGCTTCTTGAGAGTGTTGGCACATTCGGCCTGTATGTGACCAAAACCCTCACATTCTCTGCACTATATCCCTTTGCCTTTGTTCTTCGGATCATACTTCTGAGTAGGTCGACTGGTAATCTTTCCTGCAGTGGGAAGATTTGGCCGTGGCACCTTGCTGACAGATCTGAGGTTATGACCCTTGTTGCTGATCTTTCTCATCATTCTGCTGAAGTTCTTGGTCAGCAAGGCAATGTCATCATCTAGCTCTGACTCATTATCTGATTTTGGTGCTTCACAAGCTTCAACCTTTATTGCCACCCATTTGTCCCTTTTGTTCTGCTTCAGATTCATTTCATAGGTCTGAAGAGATCCCATGAGTTCATCCAGTCTCATAGTGGACATGTTTCTCATTTCCTCAATGGCTGCAATTTTCGCAGTGAACTTGTCTGGAAGAGATCTCAAAGTTTTCTCGTCCAGCTTCTTTTGTGAGTATTTTTTCCCTAATTGGAAGGTTTGATTAGTTATGTCTCTCAGCCTCCCATTGAATTCAGCTACGGTCTCATCATCATTCATCCTTTGATTTTCAAACTGAGACGCAAGCATTTGGAGTTTAGAAGCTTTTACCGTACTAGTGCCTTCATAACATTCTGAAGAATATCCCACGCTTCTTTGGCATACTTGCTTTGTGAAATGAATAGACCATCATTGGATTGCTTTACTTGAAGCCCAAGAAACATATTCAGTTTCCCGACCATACTCATCTCGAACTCCTACATGCGAGCTATGAATTTCCTAACTAGCTGTTGCGAGGTGGAACCGAACAATATGTCATCTACATAGATCTGAGCAACAATCACGGCAGATCTAGTTCTTTGAACAAACGTCTTGTCAGCCACCCTCGTTCATAACCCTTTTGAAGAAGATATTTAGTCTATCTCTCGTACCAGGCCCTTGGAGCTTGCTTCAACCCGTAGAGGGCATTCTTCAGCTGATAAACATGATTAGGGAGAAATGGGTCTTCAAACCCTTTGGGCTGTTCGACATATACTTCCTCGTTCAATATTCCATTCAGGAAAGCACTATTCACGTCCATCTGATGGAGCTTGAAGTTGAAACTGCAGGCAACAGCCATTAGGAGCCTGATGGACTCCAGACGAGCAACGAGTGCAAATGTCTCATCGAAATCAATGCCTTCAACCTGAGTGTAACCTTGAGCAACCAGACGAGCCTTGTTGCGAGTAACGTTGCCTTTCTCATCAGTCTTATTTTTAAATATCCATTTTGTACCTATGACGTTTATCTCCTTTGGTCTTTCAACCAGTATGCAGACATCATTTCGCTGAAACTGGTTCAGTTCTTCTTGCATTGCAGACACCCAAAACTCATCTATCGGTGCTTCCTTCACATATTTAGGTTCGACTAAAGAGAGGAAACAGACATACCCGGCAAGATCACGGTAGTTGACACGACTTGTGCCTCTCGTACGTCGATCGTTAAGAACATCACCGATAACCATTTCTGGTGGATGATTCTGTATGGGTGATTCCTTCAGGAGCATGAGCATTACCTGCCCCACTCTGCGGTTCCTCAACAGATGTTGTATCCGATGTTGCAACATTGGGTACAACATTGCCTTGTGTTGTGTCAGATGTTGCAACATTAGGTTCAACATGATCTTTTTCGTCTGTGCGGTCTTCCCGAGAATCCCTTCCTTCAACAATGGTTGCCTTCTTTTGATCAAAGTCATCTACAACCACATTAATAGACTCCATCATAGTGTTGGTATGCTGGTTAAATACACTGAAAGCACAGCTGGTTGTAGAATAACCAAGAAATATCCCTTCATCACTCTTTGCATCAAACTTCCTTCTTGGAGTACAGTCATGCAGAATATAGAATTTGCTTCCGAAGATATGAAAGTATGAAGCATCAGGTTTCCTTTCTTTCCAGATTTCATAAGGAGTTTTCTCTGTTCTAAGTCGGAGATAGACCCTGTTTATAGTGTAGCATGCAGTGTTGATTGCTTCGGCCCACCACCGTATACTGAATTTCCTGACATTCAGCATCACACTAGCCATCTCTTGCAAGGTGCGATTCTTCCTTTCAACCACTCCATTTTGTTGAGGAGTCTTAGGAGCTGAGAATTCACGAGCAATTCCTTGGGTCTCACAGAAATCAGTAAATGAGTGATTCTCAAACTCCTTGCTATGATCACTTCGGATCCTGACAATTTTGCAGATACTACTTCCCTTCTCAATTTGTAGACGAGTACACAATTTCTTAAAGGCGTCAAATGTGTCTGATTTTTATTTAAGAAAGTCTGCCCAAGTGAACCTGGAGAAATCATCAACACATACAAAGATATACTTCTTACCTCCCACACTTGTTTCTGAGGTTGGCCCGATCAGATCCATATGTAGCAGTTCCAGGATCTTGGATGTAGTGATCATCTGAAGTGGCTCGTCTTTATGTTTCTTTCCCAGTTGACAGGGTCCACACACCCCCTCTTTCTTCTTGTTTAGAAATGGTATTCCTCGGACAGCTCCCACTTTAGATATCTTCATCAGAGTCTTGGAGTTGAGATGCCCTAACTTTTGAGGCCACTGTTCAGAGACATCTGCAGTGACGTTGAGGCAGGTGTTAGCTTCTTGGAGAAGGTAGCAGTTATCAGTAGACCTTTTTCTCGTAAGGATAAACTCTTCATCTGCATTGAAGACAACGCACTTCTCTTCAGTGAACCGAACCTAAAGACCTTGATCACATAGTTGACTTATACTAATGAGGTTAGCCTTCAAATCTTTGACATGCATAACATCCTTCAGATTTAGAGACCCTTATTGGATCTGGATCCTAGCGTTGTATCCAACAACTCGGCCACATTCAGACTTCCCTTCCCTACAACCTTGCTTCTCTGACCATCACCAAAGGTTATGTGACCCTTGTTACATGCAGCATGCTGTATACTTCGTAAGAAGATTCCGGTTGCCGGTCATATGCCATGAGCATCCACTGTCAAAGTACCACATGTTCTTAGAAAAGACAATTAAAGAAGTGTAAGCCACCATGCTATACAGTTCTGATTTTCTTACTCATTTCTTTGTCATCGAAGCAGTTTCTTTCTGTATGTCCTATGAGCCTGTATTAACTGCACACATGACGGTCAGATGTTGTACATTTACTCTGCTTCTTTTTTTGTTCATGCATCTTGAGCTGATCCATCTTTTCCAGTTCTTTGGTCACGAGAATTCGTCTTTCCTTAGGGATATGGTAATAGCCTCCACTGTTGTACCCACACCAGTGCGATCTCCTGAGTTTTTTCCCATATTAAGAATGTCATCAAGTTTCGACCTTCCAGAGTTCCACTTGTTGAGAGTGCTTTCGGCCTTCTCAGCTCTGAGAAGAGTTTTTCTGAGACCGATCTCGGCCTTAAGAAGTCTAGCTTTAGCATCTTCCTTTTCACCTTTCAATCCGTCATTTTCATCCTTCAATGCTTTGTTTGTTTCACAAAACTTCATCCATTTGTCAAACATATTCTGATAGGCTATTCGGATGTCATCTTCACTCACTTTCCCATCACTCTCAACTTTAGAGTCAGATTCAAGGCTGGATGTTGTACTTGATGTTGCAACATTTTGTGTGACATTGTCTAGTTTGTTGCCAGATGTTGTACCTGATGTTGCAACATCTGATCCAACATGACTGTGAGTGTCAGAATCAGATTGTCCTGTTAAGATAGCTGCAAAGGCGACATAGTTGCTGGTGATATGCACATCTCCTGCACCTCCTTCTAATTCATCATCACTCCAGGTGCTTGCAAAAGATTTCCCTTTCTGCTTCTTGAGAGTGTTGGCACATTCGGCCTGTATGTGACTGAAACCCTCACATTCTCTGCACTATATCCCTTTGCCTTTGTTCTTCGGATCATACTTCTGAGTAGGTCGACTGGTAATCTTTCCTGCAGTGGGAAGATTTGGCCGTGGCACCTTGCTGACAGATCTGCGGTTATGACCCTTGTTGCTGATCTTTCTCATCATTCTGCTGAAGTTCTTGGTCAGCAAGGCAATGTCATCATCTAGCTCTGACTCATTATCTGATTTTGGTGCTTCACAAGCTTCAACCTTTATTGCCACCCATTTGTCCCTTTTGTTCTGCTTCAGATTCATTTCATAGGTCTGAAGAGATCCCATGAGTTCATCCAGTCTCATAGTGGACATGTTTCTCATTTCCTCAATGGCTGCAATTTTCGCAGTGAACTTGTCTGGAAGAGATCTCAAAGTTTTCTCGACCAGCTTCTTTTGTGAGTATTTTTTCCCTAATTGGAAGGTCTGATTAGTTATGTCTCTCATCCTCCCATTGAATTCAGCTACGGTCTCATCATCATTCATCCTTAGATTTTCAAATTGAGACGCAAGCATTTGGAGTTTAGAAGCTTTTACCGTACTAGTGCCTTCATGAACATTCTGAAGAATATCCCATGCTTCTTTGGCATACTCATACGTGGAGATCAGCTTAAACTGCTCTTCGTCAACAGCGGTAAAATGGCATTTACGGCCTTTGAGTTTTCCAGAGCCGCTCGATCTTCTTCTAGGCTCCAGTCTTGTAACGACTGCTTTTCATGTATCTGGATTTCATATATTATAATATATGTTTTGGTGAATTTTCTCCTCTTGTGTGGTTTTCGTCTCCGTAGTTTTCATTTTCGATCGATTCGTCGTATTTTCTCGCTTCTTTCTTAGGATTGTCGATTTCGAAGTTTGTCACTCGTGACGGGCTTCATAACGGTCGTATCTAACTATTAGATCAAGCCTAGGAGTCTTAGGAATCGATCACGGGGCCCCACGCTCCGTATCGGTACTTTTCTGTGCTAATTAGCCGGTGTAAGAAGGGCCACCGACCGACTAGATGACGATCCAGTCGGTCGGCAATCCTTCTTGGACCGACTAGTTAGCTTTCTAAATTTCTCAGGAGTTACTGTTTATCGTTAGTCGGTCTAAGAACGTTGGTTGACCGACTAGGTTGCAAACTAGTCGGTCAGCAATGCTTCTTGAACCGACTAACTCATCAAATTATTTTTGTATCAGTTACTGTTTACTCTTAGTCGGTCTAAGAACGTTCATCGACCGACTAGTTGCCAAACTAGTCGGTCAGTATTTGTTCATGGACCGACTAACTCTAAAATCCTAATTTCACCTGTAGCTACTGTTTACACTTAGTCGGTCTGCGTTGGTCGACCGACCGACTAGTTGTCAAACTAGTCGGTCAGTGGTTGTTCTTTGACCGACTAACTAGTGCTGTAAACCCTAGTTTTGCCCTAGCCGCCAGCTCAACCTATAAATACCCAACCCAATCGTTTCTTCTTCTCCAACACGACCCTAAGCCCTAGTTTCTTCCCCTCCAAGCCCCCATCTTCCTCCAAGCTTCAATCCTTCATTTCAAACCCTAAATCCATCATCCAATCCATCCATTCACTCTATCTACCACTCATCTTCCCCAAAATCTCACCAAAATCCATCAAATCCCCAAAATCCCCCAAAACCCTAGTTTCCTCAAACTTCTCCGTTAGTTTCCAGATCTGGTCCCAGGGTTCCCCGGAGTGTTTCTTCCGCCTCCTCTCGGTAAGAAATCGATCCACCGTTGTTTTCTTATCTTATTGTAATTTTTATGAAACCCTAATAAAATACTTGTGTTTTGATGATTGTTCCCCCATAACAGCGATTCCCCGTAGCCTAGCATTCGCGGAAACGAACTTTCGTAACCGTCATCCCCGGTGATAGGCAAGTGAAACTTGCATCTCTTGATTTGGGCCATGTCTTAGGCCATTACCTTGTTTTAGCGTAAAAGAGACTAAACGGTGAAAGGATAGCCGTTTAGACGCCATTGACCTAGCTTGACAACGAAGCTTGGTCCGTCACCCTCATCATGCTTGTATGTCACGTTTAAATTCAATTAACGGTACGCAATCATTTGTTCATGTCATTGCATAGTAATAAATTATTGTGATTGTGTAGCACACGCTACGACATTATATTCCTGGCTCGTGTTTCAGAAGCGAGCCCTGTAGTTGGAAACCCCAACGCTCGGATACCGGCTAGGCACCCACTTTTCGTGGGCACAACCCTATGCCAAATACACTTCCTGGCCCGTGATCCAGAAGCGAGCAAATGCTCGATACACGTAGGGGTGGGGTAAGAGATATGCGTCACCAGAGCACGAGATGGCCTGATCCGCCACTCCAGCCTGCAGGCGAAATCTCTAGTGTTTAAGTGAGTAGGAGATATGCGTCACCAGAGCACGAGATGGCCTGATCCGCCACTCCAGCCTGCAGGCGAAATCTCTAGTGTTTAAGTGATTAACAGTGATGAGTGAAAACAGTGATAAGTGATTCGTGAACTAGTGAGTTGGTAGCTTTGGCTACATTGTGCATGCTTGTCTCTCTTTTAAACTGTTGCATCATATTCAACTGCCATGCCATTGTTTAACATTCAAATGCTAGGTTGTTAGTCACTTTCAGTTTCCTTGCTCAAGTCTTTTAGACTTGCTGACATGTGCCCCTTTCTCTTTTGGGTGACGCATGTTAGACCCTGAGCCTGAGTTGCTTGCTGAGGGTGAGGTGTTTGCGGACGCCGAGCTTGAGCCCGTGTTGGACGGGGAGTACGTGGACACTGGGGACCAGTCCTAGTGTCTCCGTTGTGTTTTAAATTTTGTTAAACAGTTGTTTTGTTATCGGTGCGTGGCACCTATACTTATTTACGTCGTTGCTTTTGTTTGGCCTTGTTCTGGGCCTTAGACTCTTTCCTTTTAGCCTGGTGGCTTTTCTGTGATGTTGAATATTTGTGGACAACCCTTGGGATTGGTGTTTCTTTTCCGTCTCATATTATTATTATTGTTGTTTCGATTGCAATTACAGGGACCTGTTTATACTAAATTGACGCTTATCGGGTTTGGGGCTTCACCGCTCCACTCCCGTGCGGACCTTTTCACGTCTCGCCTCCATTTTAGGGAAGCGGGTCGTGACAGGTTTTAGTGGTGGCCCATGCAGGTCCTTCTGTAACTGTAATTATCGGGATAACAATAATAATACAACATTGTCCAACAAATAAGTTCGACATCTGAGCCCTAAGCTATGAGTCTAATTGTTTCGTTTTCTGCGTCATTAGATGGCAGGAAGGCGAATCACCCGTGGTGGTGGTAGTGGTGCGCCCCCTCATGACGAGGAGCCTGAGCGGGAGCCCACTAATGGAGAGATGATGCGGATGATGTTGCAGATGATGCAAGTTCAGCAGGGTGTGCTCCTGCAGGTGCAGAATGCTCCGGTGACTCGAGCTGCTCGTGTGGTGGAAACCCCTCGCCCTGAGCCCGGGGCGAAGCAGTTCAGAGAGCTGGGTCCTGCGTATTTTGATGGAACCGAAGGTCCACTAGTTGCTGATGAATGGATGAGGAATATCGAGGACAATCTGAAGATGTCCAAGGTCAACGAAGTTAGTTGGGTTGACTTGGCGAAGCGCCAGCTGAAGGATAACGCCAGGAATTGGTGGGATGCTGAGGAAAGGATGTTGGTGGAGCCGATCGTCTGGGCTACCTTCAAGGCCAGATTTGATGGTGAGTTCTTCCCGAAGGCTGCCAGGGAAGAGATGCTGCAGCGTTTTATCGATCTGAAGCAGGGGAACTCGTCGGTGGACATGTACCACCAGGAGTTCATGAGGCTGAGTCGGTTTGCACCAAAGATGGTGCAGGACGCTGAGGAGCGAGCTCAGAGGTTTCTGCAGGGGCTTGCTTCAGAGCTCCAGAGCTTTGTGACCTCTTCTGACCGGGAATCTTATCAGAAGGTTTTGGTCGCTGCCAAGAGGCAGGAGCTGCTTGTGAACCAGAGGAAGGGGTCTGTTGTTGGTGCTGTGAGGAGGCCTGTGGAGCAGGCGAGGGCTGTGGTTCGACCTGGATTCAGGCCGAACCAGCATGTTCAGTTTAAGAGGCCAGGAGGGCCCGTTCGGAGGATTTGCAATTTCTGTGGCAAGGAGGGCCATATCAAGGAGTCGTGTAGGAAGTTCTTGGGGCAATGTGTTGCTTGTGGAGATCCCGCCCATGCTCTCAGGGAGTGCCCGAAGTTGAAGCAACCTTGGAGGACACCTATCGCTGCCCCGCCTTTGCAGCAGAGAGCCCCGGTGCCCGCTGGTCGTGGGGTGCCCCTCGTCCCGCAGAGACAGGCTTTTGAGCGGGCCGCTCCGCCGAGGAGGCAGGCATTTCTGATGACCGAGGAGGAGGTTTTGGCCATGGATGAGGTCATTGCAGGTAACTTTCGATCTAGACTGTTCCTTCCTTAATTAATTGATTGTTAAATTATGTGAATGCTTGTGTATGGTGTTGCTAGAATAAGATTTGATTGATTAGACTGTTTGTTAGGTGTGGTTTTGGTTTGCACGTTCCCTGCCCGAGTCCTCTTTGACTCAGGTGCGTCAATGTGCATTTTGGCCCAGAGCTTCGTGGAGAAGCATTCCTTGTCGACGTCCCCTCTCTCCAAGAGTTGGAACATCGTCACAGGGAATGGAGTAGTCACGGTGCATCGTGGGTGCAGTCCTTGCTCTGTGGTGGTTTGTGGACATGAGCTTTATGCTGATTTTATTGTCCACAACATCACCAACTACGATGCGGTCTTTGGGATGGATTGGCTTGCGAGCTTCTATGCTACGATCGACTGTCGTCGGAAGAAGGTGGTGTTCGAGATTCCCGGACATCCAGTGTTCGAGTTCAGTCGTGGTAGCCGTTCGCTTGGTCCTGTCAGATTTCGGGCCAGGCCGGTGGAGGCTGTGGCTATGCAGATGGAGCTGGAGTGGCCAGCTGTGGTGCGAGATTTTGGCGACGTCTTCCCTGAGGAGATGTCTGGTTTGCCGCCTGATCGAGCTTTGGAATTTTCTATCGATCTTGTCCCAGGTGCGCAGCCGATTTCGAAGGCGCCGTATCGTATGGCACCTGCAGAGTTGGAAGAGTTGCGGAAGCAGTTGGATGAGCTTTTGCAGAAGGGTTATATAAATCCTAGTGTGTCTCCGTGGGGGGCACCGGTGTTGTTGGTTAAGAAGAAGGATGGTTCGCGTCGCATGTGCGTGGACTATCGGGAGTTGAATGCGGTGACCATTAAGAATAAATACCCGTTGCCTCGCATCGATGATATCTTTGATCAGCTTGGAGGTTCGAGGGTGTTTTCTAAGTTGGATTTGAGGAGTGGTTACCATCAGTTGAAGGTGAAGAAGGATGACGTTCCGAAGACAGCGTTCAGGACGAAGTATGGACACTATGAGTTTGTGGTTATGCCTTTCGGTAACTAACGCGCCCGCAGTTTTCATGAATCTGATGAACCTGATTTTCTACGACTTTTTGGATAAGTTTATCGTTATCTTTATTGACGACATTCTGATCTATTCGAAGTCGGAGGAAGAGCATGCCTCGCACTTGAGGACGGTGTTGGAGATTTTGAGGAAGCATCGTTTGTATGCTAAGTTTTCGAAGTGCGAGTTTTGGCTGGATCGAGTTGCTTTTCTGGGGCATGTGGTGACTGGAGATGGTATTTCAGTGGATCCCGAGAAGATTAGGGCCATCAGGGGGTGGCCTGTTCCGTCGTCTGCGTCTGAGATTCGGAGTTTTCTCGGACTTGCTGGTTATTATCGGCGATTCATTAAGGACTTTTCTCGTATTGCTGAGCCGATGACCAGGTTGACGCGGAAGGATGTTGCTTATGTTTGGTCGGGTGATTGTGGGAGTGCTTTTGGTATTTTGAAGGAGAGGTTGACGACTGCCCCTATTCTTGTTGTGCCTGATCGCAGCGGTGGATTTGAGATCTTTTGCGATGCTTCTGGCAAGGGTCTCGGTTGTGTGTTGCATCAGCATGGGCATGTGGTGGCGTATGCGTCTCGTCAGCTTAAGGTTCATGAGAAGAATTATCCGACGCATGATTTGGAGTTGGCTGCCGTTGTGTTTGCTCTTAAGATTTGGAGGCACTTCTTGCTGAGTGAGAAAGTGAAGATTTTCACCGATCACAAAAGCTTGAAGTATATTTTCACTCAGAAGGAGCTCAACATGCGACAGCGTCGATGGTTGGAGCTTATGGCGGATTATGATATTGATTTGCAGTATCACCCTGGCAAGGTGAATGTGGTTCCAGATGCTTTGAGTAGGCTGCCAGCGGTGATGATTTTGACCTCGCAGTGGAGATTGCAGCAGGATTTTTGCGAGTCTGGAGTGGAAATTGTTCTTCCTGGGGAGGCTTCTTCGTTGATGTACATGCAGGTACAGTCGACGATCGTGGATCGGATTAAGGCTGGCCAGGCTGAGGATCCGAAGCTGGTGAGGATTCGGGAGATGGTGGAAGCCGGTCTGCGGACTGACTTTTTGATTCATGAGGATGGCTCGCTGAGGTTTGGAGCCAGGTTGTGTGTGCCTGCTGGGGATATCAGAGAGGAGCTGATGGTGGAGGCACACAGTTCGCCGTATTCTGTGCATCCTGGTGGCACCAAGATGTACCAGGATCTTCGTCTGAATTATTGGTGGCATGGTATGAAGAGGAGTGTGGCTCGGAGTGTAGCCAAGTGTTTGGTTTGCCAGCAAGTGAAGGCGGAGCATCAGCGTTCGGCCGGGTTGCTACAACCGCTTCCGATTCCGGAGTGGAAGTGGCAGCACATCACTATGGATTTCGTGACTGGACTACCTCGGAGTCCGAAGCAGAATGACGCGATTTGGGTGATCGTAGATCGATTGACCAAATCTGCGCACTTTATTCCGTTCCGAGTGGGACAGTCCACGGAGGTGCTAGCGAGGAGATATATGGAGGAAGTCGTGCGACTTCATGGAGTCCCCGTGAGTATCGTGTCGGACAGAGACACGAGGTTCACATCTCAGTTCTGGCAGAGTTTGCAGAAGAGCTTGGGTACGCGTCTGAGTTTCAGCACGGCGTACCATCCGCAGACGGATGGCCAGTCCGAGAGGACGATTCAGATTTTGGAAGACATGCTGAGGGCGTGCATGTTGGATTTCAAGGGTTCGTGGGAGGACCATCTACATTTGGTGGAGTTCTCTTACAACAACAGCTTCCAGGCGAGTATTGGCATGGCGCCATTCGCCGCTCTTTATGGGAGGAAATGTCGATCGCCATTGAGTTGGGATGACGTTGGTGATCGGGAGTTGTTGGGACCTGAGATGATCGTGGAGGCCGTGGATATCGTCAGGAATATTCGGGAGAGGTTGAGGATTGCTCAGGACCGTTTTAAGCATTGGGCGGATGCTAAACGTCGTCCTTTGGAGTTTCAGCCGGGTGACCATGTGTTCTTGAAGATTTCCCCGAATCGTGGTGTGATTCGTTTTGGGAAGCGTGGAAAGTTGAGCCCGCGATACATTGGACCGTTTGACGTTTTGGAGAGGGTTGGCGAGGTAGCTTATCGCTTGGCCTTGCCGCCGTCTTTGGAAGGAGTTCACAATGTTTTCCATGTGTCGCAGCTTCGTCGATACATTAGCGATCCGTCTCATGCGGTGGATTTTTCGGAGATTACCGTTCGCCCCGATATGACGTATGACCAGCATCCAGTGCAGATTCTGGACAGGCGTCAGAAATCGCTTCGGAACAAGATTGTTAATCTTGTGAGGGTGATGTGGCGACACGGTTCACCTGGAGAGTCTACTTGGGAGAATGAGGATGAGATGCGAGAGCGTTTTCCACTTTTGTTTCCGGACTCGTGAGTTTTGGAAATTCCGAGGACGGAATTTTTCTTAAGTTGGGGAGGATGTAACGACTGCTTTTCATGTATCTGGATTTCATATATTATAATATATGTTTTGGTGAATTTTCTCCTCTTGTGTGGTTTTCGTCTCCGTAGTTTTCATTTTCGATCGATTCGTCGTATTTTCTCGCTTCTTTCTTAGGATTGTCGATTTCGAAGTTTGTCACTCGTGACGGGCTTCATAACGGTCGTATCTAACTATTAGATCAAGCCTAGGAGTCTTAGGAATCGATCACGGGGCCCCACGCTCCGTATCGGTACTTTTCTGTGCTAATTAGCCGGTGTAAGAAGGGCCACCGACCGACTAGATGACGATCCAGTCGGTCGGCAATCCTTCTTGGACCGATTAGTTAGCTTTCTAAATTTCTCAGGAGTTACTGTTTATCGTTAGTCGGTCTAAGAACGTTGGTTGACCGACTAGGTTGCAAACTAGTCGGTCAGCAATGCTTCTTGAACCGACTAACTCATCAAATTATTTTTGTATCAGTTACTGTTTACTCTTAGTCGGTCTAAGAACGTTCATCGACCGACTAGTTGCCAAACTAGTCGGTCAGTATTTGTTCATGGACCGACTAACTCTAAAATCCTAATTTCACCTGTAGCTACTGTTTACACTTAGTCGGTCTGCGTTGGTCGACCGACCGACTAGTTGTCAAACTAGTCGGTCAGTGGTTGTTCTTTGACCGACTAACTAGTGCTGTAAACCCTAGTTTTGCCCTAGCCGCCAGCTCAACCTATAAATACCCAACCCAATCGTTTCTTCTTCTCCAACACGACCCTAAGCCCTAGTTTCTTCCCCTCCAAGCCCCCATCTTCCTCCAAGCTTCAATCCTTCATTTCAAACCCTAAATCCATCATCCAATCCATCCATTCACTCTATCTACCACTCATCTTCCCCAAAATCTCACCAAAATCCATCAAATCCCCAAAATCCCCCAAAACCCTAGTTTCCTCAAACTTCTCCGTTAGTTTCCAGATCTGGTCCCAGGGTTCCCCGGAGTGTTTCTTCCGCCTCCTCTCGGTAAGAAATCGATCCACCGTTGTTTTCTTATCTTATTGTAATTTTTATGAAACCCTAATAAAATACTTGTGTTTTGATGATTGTTCCCCCATAACAGCGATTCCCCGTAGCCTAGCATTCGCGGAAACGAACTTTCGTAACCGTCATCCCCGGTGATAGGCAAGTGAAACTTGCATCTCTTGATTTGGGCCATGTCTTAGGCCATTACCTTGTTTTAGCGTAAAAGAGACTAAACGGTGAAAGGATAGCCGTTTAGACGCCATTGACCTAGCTTGACAACGAAGCTTGGTCCGTCACCCTCATCATGCTTGTATGTCACGTTTAAATTCAATTAACGGTACACAATCATTTGTTCATGTCATTGCATAGTAATAAATTATTGTGATTGTGTAGCACACGCTACGACATTATATTCCTGGCTCGTGTTTCAGAAGCGAGCCCTGTAGTTGGAAACCCCAACGCTCGGATACCGGCTAGGCACCCACTTTTCGTGGGCACAACCCTATGCCAAATACACTTCCTGGCCCGTGATCCAGAAGCGAGCAAATGCTCGATACACGTAGGGGTGGGGTAAGAGATATGCGTCACCAGAGCACGAGATGGCCTGATCCGCCACTCCAGCCTGCAGGCGAAATCTCTAGTGTTTAAGTGAGTAGGAGATATGCGTCACCAGAGCACGAGATGGCCTGATCCGCCACTCCAGCCTGCAGGCGAAATCTCTAGTGTTTAAGTGATTAACAGTGATGAGTGAAAACAGTGATAAGTGATTCGTGAACTAGTGAGTTGGTAGCTTTGGCTACATTGTGCATGCTTGTCTCTCTTTTAAACTGTTGCATCATATTCAACTGCCATGCCATTGTTTAACATTCAAATGCTAGGTTGTTAGTCACTTTCAGTTTCCTTGCTCAAGTCTTTTAGACTTGCTGACATGTGCCCCTTTCTCTTTTGGGTGACGCATGTTAGACCCTGAGCCTGAGTTGCTTGCTGAGGGTGAGGTGTTTGCGGACGCCGAGCTTGAGCCCGTGTTGGACGGGGAGTACGTGGACACTGGGGACCAGTCCTAGTGTCTCCGTTGTGTTTTAAATTTTGTTAAACAGTTGTTTTGTTATCGGTGCGTGGCACCTATACTTATTTACGTCGTTGCTTTTGTTTGGCCTTGTTCTGGGCCTTAGACTCTTTCCTTTTAGCCTGGTGGCTTTTCTGTGATGTTGAATATTTGTGGACAACCCTTGGGATTGGTGTTTCTTTTCCGTCTCATATTATTATTATTGTTGTTTCGATTGCAATTACAGGGACCTGTTTATACTAAATTGACGCTTATCGGGTTTGGGGCTTCACCGCTCCACTCCCGTGCGGACCTTTTCACGTCTCGCCTCCATTTTAGGGAAGCGGGTCGTGACAAGTCTCTTGCTAGTTTGAGGTGTTCATTGCCATCTTTGTCGACTTCGACCGGAGGCGTCCATCCTTCAATGGTGGCAACCCATGCCTTCTCATCAAGAGACTTGATGAATGCACTCATCCGTGACTTCCAGTATGTATAGTTTGTACCGGTGAGCAGCGGAGGACGTGTAACGGAAGCGCCTTCTTACGTATTCATGATTTGCGTACTGAGAACACAGGATCACACCCACTTTGACAATACAAAGTAGCACGGATGACCGGCTTTGATACCAAGTGTCGTTCAACACGTAGATGTTAATCAAATAAACAGAATGATTAAACACAAACCAAGCAATGACACGCAAGCCTTGGTAACAGTTCGGTGTGCACACCTACATCTGCGGGGCCCCGTCCAGAAAATCAGATTACTATACTAAAAATATCAATGAATACAATCACTAATACCACAATTCTATTAGGAGGAACAACCTCCCCCTCAATACAAACCGTGATGGGTGGTCTCTATCAACCCATGGAGTAATCTATGCAATCTCCCTTTGCATGCAAGATCCCTGTGCAAAACTGACTAGAATCAACTCACTTGATCCACTACCTCAGTAGCCGTCAGCCTCCTCCCGGAGTTCTTCAAAACTTTTGCAAAAGCCGTGACCTAGCCGCAATCCTGCACATCTGATGTGGGCCATATTTTCGATGTTTTTATCGCATCATTCCATCTCATTTCATATCATATTCGCATCTGAAATCCATATTTTCATATGTTAATGCGCTCCTAACGCCGTATTCTAGTTTTGCATAGATTTGTCGATTTTCATGGATTTTGGAGCGAATTGGAGTTTGATTCGGGACATCACTACAAGAATGACGAGTGGTAGTAGCGGTTTGCGAATGCATTTCTGGCAGGTCGTAACCGCTTCTAATAATGTTTCAAGCGGTTTAACAAACCACTACAAAATCGCTTGAGAGAAACGTTGTTTGTAGCGGTTACGAACCGCTAAAAATAAACCGCCTGAAAGTGTCTTTTAGCGGTTCCAAACCGTCGCTATTCTAAATTCCTAGTGCGAACCTCCACTAACACTAAATTAATTTTTTAAAAAATTAAACAACTAAAAAACTAAAAATACAAAATAATGTTATTAGTGGTTAGGAACCGCCAGTACGAAAAAATTATTTTTTTTTTAAAAAATAAAGGTGAAAATAATATGCATGCAGTTATATTCTTAGTCTGATGTATGTCCAAACCCAAACCTCTAATAATATGCATGAGATTTGTAATGTACAAGAATCTTTAGAAAGAGACTAATATCTCATTAAGGTAGGATTACTTTTCATCAAACGAATGCATGCTATCAAGGTTACAAGCCAAACATTTCTGCTCTCTTTCTAAGTAAATTCCTTCAACGTCAATTTTTCTAGCAGCCCCAATAGCCCCTCGTTTATATGTAAACTTTCACTTTAAACATAAATTGCCTATGAACATCCAAGAAATTGAGAATAATATACACATGTATATAAAAACACCGTAAGTAAATGCTCTATCCACAACTCAATCTTCAGCAAGTGTATAGTTGATACACTGCTTGGTTTCTGCTTTTCAACTATCAAACATCTTGTTTGCTGCAGCTCGCCATGCTGCAAATGCTGCAATACATGGCGAAGCCTGGCCCAAATAGCTGCAGATATGGGATCATAAGCAACAAACTTTCACATAGTTGAGCGATGGACTAAATTAAGCAACATATACTTGCAGAAGCAACCGTTTGTACATGTTTTCATGTAAAAAAGGGTATAAAAATGAAAGTTACAAGTGCATTATGATTACTCATCCTCTTATTTATACATTTTTGTTCAAAGATTAGAATGCATGTTGAACTTTTATACAAAGCATAACGATTCATATGATTTATCAGAATACGTATGAACTAGAGTTATGCAATATATGATGTCTCATTTTGATAATGCAAAGTTTTACACAGCAAAGATTAAGCATAGAATGAATGAATGTTGAACTTTTATACAAAGCATAACGAATCATATGATTTATCAGAATACGTATGAACTAGAGTTATGCAATATATGATGTCTCATTTTGATAATGCAAAGTTTTACACAGCAACAACGATTATAACGAGGCATCGACAACTAGGCTGGTGCTTGAGCACTATTCACAGGTAAAAATACAATGGTAACAATTTATTGCCAACAGATAGCTCGTGTAGGGTGAAGCAATTCAAATTGGATACAGTCGAATAATAAAACTTACCAGCACCATAACAAAGGGAGAAGGTTTGACGTAATCCAATAACAAATGCTTGACTGGCCAACCACAAAAAAATTACTTGGCATAAACCTTGGAAGTGACAAATTTTTTATTATCTCTAATATAATAGAGAACAAAATCAAGCCACATGCCAAAAAACACAACTAAGCTGATGAAAAGCGTAACAAATTTAAGAAACAAAATCAACGTATATCCGTAACTACTCTTACAACTGTAATTTTTGGCACAGGGGGTTTATGTCGTCTAAATTTTTGTAGTACTCTAGGTCTAAATTTTTGTAGTACTCTGGGTATCTCGTGCTAGAGACCTCAGCTTATGCTGAAAACAAAATGCAATGGAAACAGAACTTTTAGATGAATCAAAGAATATATAATTTAATGTGTTACAGTATATTATAAGACTGCAGCATGTTATACAACTTCATCTTTGTTTGATTCATACATGCTCTTTTCCATCTCTTTCTTGGTCTTTCTAACTAAAATTAAAACATGTCAAATTCTTACACTTATAACTAAGAATCCTATTATGGTAAAAATACGTTGCTAATTAGAAAATTAGAACTTCAATTAGAATTTAATTAGTTTAATTAAAATTACGTAAGAAAGTACATTGTAATGGTAACCATTCTGTTTCTTATACTAGTTGAATGTCAGGTCCAATGCATTTGCAATTATCGAAAGACAAAACTGATGTCATTTGCACAAGACATTATTGTGTGTTTATTGGAGTTAAATTAAAATAATGGCAAAGACTTTTGCTCTCTTTTCCTTGTTTTCCAGACTTCAAACTAAGTTTTTAAAGCCAAAATGCTTCTAAATAATGGAAAACAATACTACTAAATCCTCATGAAATGGACCTCAATTAAATCAGAAAGACGATATAGACGATTGCCCATTGAGCTTTAAAAAAATCCCTACCTCGTCTACAAAAATAATAATAGTGGCTAACCGACGAGAAAATGTGAAGAGGGCTTTAGTGACCTTCTCAACATCTCCAAACCGCTAGTTAATAGAAACAGCGAACAAAGATTAGGACATCCAGACGGAAAATAATAATATTATAATTAATCTATACAAAGTAGATTGAACAGCTTCACGGAAATAACACACTGGGTGCCTAAATCCATTATCAATGTTTCCCAATTACAAATTTCAGAATCTCTATATATCAGGTAAAGATGGCAGACTATGCAAGTTCTACTGGAAACACCAAGTGTTAATTAGTTTAGCTTGTATAAACATCACTACAAATATAAAGCTATAATTGGAGATTTATAACACACATCTAAATAACAAGGAAATTTATTACAAAACCATGGCGATCTTAAGCTTGTTGAACACATCCTACAGAACCTTATAGTTCTGAATCATCTCGTACTCGCTCTTGGCGTCGGTCATTCATGTGTATCCAAATTTCATAGAATTGTCATCACAATGTATCCATGTAATTACACAGGGCACTCACCCACATCTATTACTAACTTTTTCTTTCCCCAACTTAGCCTGATGATATGGGCTCCACAATATTGGAGAACAATGTCTATTTTATTAATTTTAATCATGCTATCACTGACTGATTTCTTCAAAGGAAATTTCATGTCATGTGCAGTTTTTTAAATGAAGTATAGTCGTACAACAATAATTCATGATAGAAATTGTGAAGATGTTATATCATGGGATAAACGGACTTAAACTGCCATTCATGTCTTATAACTATGTGCATTTGAACTTGTGCATGCTTGTGTGAACTATGAAATTGTACAATGCCAGTCATGTGTCCACCCCACGGTATTTTCCATGCATAAGTATCAGCACATTAATCCAACCTTGAAAACCGACATTTAAAGCAAACAATGATTAATGGCCCATAAATATTTAAAGTAAACATCAGACACTGAATTTTTTAACTCCAACAAATAACTAAATCCACGTCAAAATGGTGAATTATAAAGCCTAGGAACTGTGTTAAAATAGAGAACAAGTGACATATCTTTGCTTCCACATATTTCCACTTTATAAAAGCTCGATGTTTTGCTACCCAGCCATCAGAGACAGGAAGCTGTGTGATGTCATCTTGTGCCTACCAAAGTAAATGTGTCACAATCATTATATCGACACAACAAACCATTTGCAACAAAGATATCCTCTCTACAACAGTTCGGTAGTATAAGCATGACTAAGCGTTCCGTAGTATAAGCATGACTAAGAGTGACATTCTTATAACCACTGCTTACAGTAACTCAATTTTCAAACAACATTGAGTACATAGTATGCCAAAAGAGTATAAACATCCACAGAATCCATTCATACCTGATGCCAGCATTTGCCCATCTCACATGCCAATCTTCGTTTCACTACCAATTATCAATTTCAAAAGTATAGCTCATCTACACTAAGAAACACCTTGAAATTAATAAACACATCAAGGCAATGGTAATAAACATGTGAAAATGTTCTGTTATGCGAGGTTCTTTCTAACAAAAAAAAAGGGTATTTCCTTTTCTAGTTTATTTTTTGTTCTCTTATCGTGATGATTGCCTTCTCCCGCAGTGTCCATGAAACTATATATTGAAGCATTCCTCATGAATCATGTCTTCTGTTTTTAGGACAACTCGGTGATACGATTACATACTACCACAAGGTCAGTTATTTGTATACTTCATATAATGTATATATTTTGCTTTCTAAAGAAATGAACATTTTTTCAGTAATTAATCGATCTTCATGTTTGTTACCATGCAAAGTCTCATAGGAGAAAAGAAACTACCTGTAAGCTTTCCCAAGTTTCCATGGATGTGAGATTTTTTGCATCCCTGCATTCTGGTGAATTGAATGATGTCCGAGGTACTCGTCAGAATGCAGACGGATGGAAATTGCTTCTTATGTTTCCCCCCTAAATAAATTACTTCTCTTCTTGTACTGAAGTCTTAGTTATGTCCAATTAGTATTGAAAAATCAATTCAGCTATTTATATCTTGTTGTAGGCTCTTTGGTTAAAAAGAAGTTGTTTTGATAAAAACAAAAAGGGAGCAATTTCACTGTGATTTGGACGGGGTTGGGAAGGTAGTGGAGGCTTTCTGGCTGTCCTGGCCGATGCTTGAATTGCTTCATTCTTCATTCAGATGAGAAAAACACCAAGTTATATTAGCATATATTTGTTTCTGAGATTACTGTTGCAGTTACTACATATACGAATAGGAATTCATATGTGAACCAATATGAATGTTCCAAGGGGAACAATAGGATGTCACACATCCACATTCGGCATGTTTTTTGGGTTATGTTTGTTTCGACCTCGACATCTTGGGGATAAGAAATTAAGAACATACAACAATCAGGAAAGAAAATTTTCCCCAAAACAGATGTGATGAAACAATTCTTTTAATGTGTATACATGTACATTGCACAATTTGAGTACATCATTTCCTATAGATGATATGCATATAGCATACCCTTCAAATGGGAAAGTATTATGAACACATAAGCATTTGCACATAATAAAACCATATAAAGGAACATAATATGAAAAAAAGCAAGCAAAAAAATTAAGCAAAATAGTTCCTGCCGTAGAAACTAAAAAGATGACATAACCATTAATAATAATAAGAAAAAAAATTATATAGGTCAAAAAATATTGCTTGCTTAATGAATATAAATATGCTTACTTCATGTATCCTATTAATGATTTTATATGCACATAGAAACTTAAAATCATAGGAATTAATCCAGAGGGGGGGGGGGGCATTCAAATGGCATAAAATACAATAGGAGAATCCGCACATCCTCATACGAAATATATTGAGAATTGGGTGTTTCTTACTGAACCTATGAGCATTTGGAGAGGGTGTGGGATCCAGTCCGTGAAGAACTGAATAAAAGGCGACATGTGTAGTAGGGTTGTGTTTCAATGAGTTGGAAGAAGAGATCGATGTGCCATAGCATCTCTTGTTGTGAATTTACTTGGAAATTTTAGCAGTAATATACTTAACTTCTTGAGAAAAAAATGGTGCAAACATTATATTGGGATGGTAAAGAATCTAGCAATACTAGCTAATTTACCAACCGAAAGAAGTTTGAGGGGAATAAAGTCAGTCAATCTAGAATGAACAAGCGATTAACCTTTGAGAAAATTAACTCTCTTCTTTTTTTGCAAAAAAATCAATATTTTTCAGGAAATACATTGGTATTCCTTTAAAAAATTCAAAAACAAAATGCAAAATACATTTCTTGGTGAAAAGGAATTCCTATAGTTACTCAAAATTTCCGGAAACCCTTTTCCAAGAGCCAAACTGATCCTTACTTTCAATATTTATTTAGAAAGGGGAAAATAGAGCAGCAATAATTCAAAGTTTCATAAAGTAGACAGATAACAATGCAACCATCTAGCACCAGTATAGCTCATCAATACTAAGAAAAGCCTTGAAATTAATAAACACATCATCCCATTCCTTTCGTTTAGAAAGAAAACAACCAACAAATGAAGAAAAAACTAGTGAAAAGTTAAGAAACATGGAAACTAGTCCATTCTACTATTTCCGAAATACTGTAAACTAATATCATGAGGATGTTCCTCTTCGATGAAATGGATGTATCATCCAACTTTCATCACAAACCGAAGCACATATAGCTAGTCAATTCATCTTATAATTCTTTGGCCCACATACATAGTGTTGGAATCTCAATATCTAAACTTCTGTGTCCACATACTCGACTAAAAAATGATCAGGGACTGTGCATTGGATACCTCAAATTATTTCATGCTAATGTATTATTTATGATATTGCATCAATCTATATATTACGAAGTGAACACGATGTAGATAATCACGACTACCTGCATCATCTCTCTCCTCCCTTTGGCTGAGTGTCAATCCCTTGTTCTTCACCATTCCTTTCACATACATGTAACAATCAACGGAGAAGATTAGTAAAAAAGGCAAAAGACCACAAGCTTTAATACTAAACATAAATGAGTAGGGTGGAAATTATCCAAAATTGGGAGTTACCAGAGCCCGGAACATGCAACGGCCGTCACCGGTAACGTTCTGAACTGAGTAGTGCTCTACTTTCTTCATTGCCGGCGAAATCCCACCCCGTTTAGTTTCCAAAGAGTAATAAAATGAAGGTAAATTTTCAAGTAAATTAGGAAAAAAAGAGAGATCTTTGGAAGAGAGAAGTATGAATCTTACAGAGATGGGCCAATTCTAGCAAAGAAACCTCGAAGAAATCGAAGAAACTCACTCGGATTTGAGATTAGCTCGAAGAAATCGAAGAAAACTTAGAAGAACCTTAAGGGATTTGCAGACTAGGTCACTCGGATTTGAGATTGGCTCGAAGAAATCAAAGAAATCTGGGAACAAACGAAGAAACTCGAAGGCAGTTGCTCGATGAAATTGATGAAATCAACGAAATCAACGAATAATGGGAAGCAATCAAAGAAACCCGAAGAGAAATCGACGAAATTGATGAATAAAACTTCTCCTCGGGGAGGCGTACATGCAGAGTCGTTCTAGCGGGTCGTAACTGCTAGCACCTAGCTTATTTCTAGCGATTTCGAACCGCTATAACGTGATTATTAGCCGTTCTAAATCGCTACAACGAAAAGCGTGGACGCTATAATTTATTAAAACACGTTACGTTAGAAGTAATTTATTTATTTTGTCAACATGTTAATTTCTGTAGCGGTTCGAAACCGCTACAAACGGCTGTACTAGCGGTTGCGACCCGCTACAACGATAATTTCTTTTCCTTCCTTTCCTTGTGTTTTTCCGCGGGTTCTTTAATTTTTTTAAATACTGTGGCGGTTTTGAACCGCTACAACATGTTCCTTTTGCACTGGCAGGTCAAAACCGCTACAAAAATAAACATTTTTGGCGGGTTTTCGAACCGCTACTAACATAACCGCTATAAATCACACTGCCTTTTGTAGTACAGCGCGTCCATGACGTCATTGACAAGGCTCCATGGGAGTTTGCTGAGGTTTGGAAGCAGATAGAAGGAGAGGAGATGAAGAGAGTTGGAGAAAAGAGCCATATGCCCTCAGCCATGCAGTTTCCCAGGCGACTCGGTCCGAGTAGCTTATAGCTACTCGGTCGAGCTGACACGCGAATCTGACGCGGAAACGTGCATGCCCTACTCGACCGAGCAGGCAGTCGACTCGAACCGAGTCGTCCCAGACAGAACGAAGGATTTAAGCTTCTTTCCAAGACCATGTGTCTCGACCGAGCAGGTCACCTCCTCGGCCCAAGTAGCTCAAGACAGAACAATGTTTTGGAGGCAAGCTGTGACTCGACCGAGTAGCCCGTATCAGTCTGAAGCAGAGAAGCAGCGAATTGTCGTTAAGGTGTCGACTCGACCGAGTAGGCACCTACTCGGTCGAGTAGCCAACTTGCCCAAGCAACACATGAGCCCAACTTTCCAGATTTCAGAGATTTATTTGTGGGGTCCATACCCCTTGTATATAAAACACAATTTCTTTAATATTTTGGCTATCTAGAGTTTTATCTAGAGATTTAGCCTTAGTTTAGAATTTAATTAGATTTTTAGATCTAGGTTTTATTATTATGCCGTCGTTAATTGTAGGAGGACAAAGACTCGATTTTTATTGCACCTTCTTGCTTGGAATCTATTGGATCTTAATTGTCTTTGATTAGCTATTGCTCTACATCGCTTTTGGTTCGTGATTTTTAAATCTTATATGCTTTTAATTGCTATTATGAATTCTATTGCAAAAATCGAATCTTTCTTTGTTTTTCCTACCATGCGTAAGTAGTTCTATATAGGGCTAATGAGTTAGCCCTAAGATCTTAGGAAAAAGATGCAAAGTTAGGATTTTTAGGTCGCGTTGGATATAAAAGGGGAGTATTTTGGTTGATCTAGCAAAATGCTTAGGAGAACTCATACTGACATCGTGCCCCACGGTCGGTGGAATCGATTAGCTTAAGGAGTATCCTACGGATTTAATAGGGGAGTTAGTGGATTCAACCAAGGCTCGTGACCATGCCTGGCTCATGTCTTGATGGGATCCACCGACGATCTATACCACTAATTGACGGCAACCGTCATTGTATTAATAAGAGCCACCAAAATACCTTGAAGCTCCAACCCACGAGAGTGGTACGAGTTGAGAGCATTTAACCCATGAGAATGGTAAGAACATTGTAGGTCCTTAATGCACGTATCGTTTGCGCCTATCGCAACAGCGGGGCTAATGCGACACGTTATATTCATGACGCCTAGACGCAAGAATTCACTTTCTAGATGCTACAATCCCCAATAAAACCAATGCAATGTAGAAGTCCTAGTCTAGCATTTACCTCCGACGATCCTAGAGGTGAGTCCTAAAGCCCTAGTTTTTATTAATTGATCAAACATCCCAAACAAATAATCGTTCAAACCGAATGCTACCTCATTCTGAGACTTAGAAATAACATGAGATCAATACACGGTTACTTTCTCTGTGGGGTCGATATCTTTTATATTATAACTTGATACCATGCGCTTGCGTAGCGAGCCTAGAAATCTCACCTGAGATACATTTAGCGCCTGGCACTAGTGACACTGCCAGTTGGTTATTAGGTGTTAGTTCCGGGTGCATCAACATCCCTTTTATACTCTCCTCTCCCTTAATCACGGAGTAGATATGTAAGGACGCTTGATCAAATCTGTGGAGATCGGCAGCCCGCAAGATTCGGAACCCATTCAGGTTAGTGGTTTCACAAAATCTTCAAAGATTAGACAACAGATATTTGCGAACGAGAATCTCTCCAACCGATTCTTAAATCATTCCGAGATAACAACTTCCAATAATATCTTCAACTATTCTTTAAACATGATAACATATAACAGAATACTCTAAAGATACTCCAATAAGATATGGAGTAATCCACCTTCAGTAATCTTGAAGATCGTCATTCATTTCCAGCCTTCCGACACAGCATGTTGGACCTCATGTTGCAACATAAAGTTCAACATATCATCCAACATGGCCAATAGATGAAATCTCTCCTTCAAGATAATTAAGACCAGACATAATATACCAAGGTGCTATTAATAACAACATAGTCACATACGTATAACCAAACAACGATGACACTCATGCAAAAAAAATAAATTACGCTTCTGGTGTGCCACATATTTCTGTATTTGAGTTTTAATAGGAAGTTTTTTTACAACAATTAGATTTAGAGATGTTTCAGTACAATTACTATACCAATCTTCTACGTATTCATCAGCACCGATGAGTTTTTTTTCTACTTGTACGTTTTTCTTTAGGGTTGTGATGGGACGCGGGTCTATACTCGCAGGAAGACCCGCGTCCAAGCCGCACCCGCCTAGGCCGCCGGCCCATGAAGCCCACGCACGCGCCCCCCTTCGCCAAGTAACCTTAATTTCTATTATATATAGGGGCTAGCCGTCGCTTGGAGGTTTATGCTATTATTTTGATATTGGTGTGATTTCATAAGTAGACGAGTGCGGACGTCCTCCTTGGCGTCTTGGAAGGAGAATACACCTATTTTGTATTCATTTATCTAGTTTTGCTACTATTTCTCTATAAAGTTGGGATCTTTTGGCTTGTTCCTAACAATTTGGTATCAGAGCGACAACGATCCATGGCGGTGACAACGAGAAGCAAGGATCGAAGCGAAGCGGGGGAGGAGAAAAACAATGGAGAAATCGAAGAGATTAAGAAGTCGGTGGCGGCCAATAGCGAGGCTATCGCTAATTTGACGAAAATCATGGGGGGGATCACGACGAGGCAAGGCAAAACGGAGGAGGTCGTCATCCATATGGCTTTCCAATTCGTGGCTTTCAACGAAAAGATGGGATTGAGGAACATAAACCCTAGTTCTTCCAAAAAGGTCCCACCTTTGGTGAAAGGGGAGGAAAAGGTGGAAGCTTTCGAAGGAGGGGATGGAGTCTTCTATAAGACGGGGTATGTCACGGACGACGAGAAGGATGAGGTGGACGGGCCATAGGGACGCGGGAAGATCGAGAAAAGCCATCGGACGCAAGGAGGGCGGTCGAACCCCCAATTGTAGCGAGGGGGTCGGCCGCCACCAAAAAAGGGCGGGGGACCTTCTCCCGCCCTCGGCGACAGCCGGCAGGGCCGGTGGGACACTGCCGGCCTTCGGCAGGGTCCGTCGACCCCGCCTGGGCTGCGGGAGGGGCCGCAGCCCCTCCGGCAGCTCCGGCTTAGGCCGCCAGAGGCACAGCGGGGCCGTGCGAACCCCTGACAGCCGCCAGGGGGTGGAGGCGAGCACAATGGGGGCCCCAGGGAATTTTCCGACTTCTCAAGGCGGCGGCGAGGGGCTGAGGCACGTTTTCAGGGTAGAACAGAGCATTTTCAGAGCAGGACTGACCCCTTGGGCTTTCTCGGACAGCGACAGGGCCCAGAGGAGCACTTTCAGGGCAGGATTGCGGAGGGTGGGCCCACGCAGGGAAGGGGTAGCATTACGGAGGCGGATGAAGGGGTAGAGACCACTATGACGACGACGGGGAGGCTACGAGGCGGAGTTTGGCGATGATGCAGGTTGGGATGACTCGAGGGCAGGCGTGGAGGTCACCGAGGGAACTATGGGGGTCGCGGAGTAGTGTCACCTAGGCAGTACGAGACCCATGATGAGAGGCGGTGGCACTATCACCCGCATCACCGTACTGAGGGGAGGCCCGATCAGGGGCACTTTGGGGAAGACTTCAGGGTGCGGAAGCTGGAGATGCCGATGTTCACGGGAGAGGATCGACATGCCTGGTTGTTCACAACAGAGAGGTACTTTGCGGCGCACCGTATGACAGGTGCTCAGAAGTTGGAGGCCGCGGCTATTTGCATGGAGGGGAGAGCTCTGGGTTGGTACCATTGGGAGGAGAGGAGGCAGCAGATTCGTGACTGGGAGGAGCTGAAGGACCTGATTCTGGAGAAGTTCAGGGATCTCCGCCTGAGAAACCTTTGCGAGCAGTTATACGCTCAGGCAGGAGGGACCAATCCGAGAATACATTGAGAGGTTCGAGACTTTGGCATGAAGAGTACATGGCGTCTCAGACGAGTCACTAGGGCACCTTCCTGAAGGGGCTGAGACCTAGCCTTCGAGCTGCAGTTAGGCCCTACAAGCTCAGGGGGCTTTCTGATGTCATAGAGATGGCACAGATGGTGGAGGACGCTCAGGCAGAGGATATGAGAGTACAGAGCGGCTACAATGGCCAGGTATAGAGGGGCCCCTCATTAGGAGCTGGAGGAGCCGTGGCCGCCACGGGGGTGGGCCAGACAAGCAGGGAGAAGACGGGAGAGAAAAGTGGTGCTACCCCAGCGGGAGGACAGTTCAGGAGGATGACTGATGCAGAGATGAAGGAGAAGCGTCAGAAGGGGCTCTGCTTTCGGCGTGACGAGCCGTTCATTCCAGGCCACAGATGCGCAGGACGCAAGTTGCAGGTTCTGATGTTAGAGGATGACGATGGGGACGGGGACGTCAAGGACGAGAGTGCTGAGCAGGAGGAGGACGAGCCCGAGGGCCATCAGCTAGACGTAGCAGAGGTGTCCCTCAACTCCGTGGTAGGGTTCACCCCGAACCACACCATGAAGTTGAGGGGGGAGGTTGGCAAGCAGGTGACCATGCTGATTGACAGTGGGGCGACCTACAATTTCATATCCAAGAGAGTGGTGGACAAGCAGGTGCTGCAGCTGACCGATTGCGGGAGCTTCAGTGTGATGGACACGGGGAAGGAGATTAGTCGGGGAATCTGCAGGGGGTTGGTGCTGACCCTACAGGGGATACAGGTGATGGCAGACTTTATACCTCTAGACTTGGGGAGCACAGATGTCATCCTAGGCATAACGTGGTTGCAGACACTAGGGGAGATGACAGTGAACTGGAAACTTCTGCAGATGGAGTTCCAGGATGAGGGGAGAGCGTTCACTCTACAAGGAGACCCCAACCTTTGCAGAGTGGTAGTGTCATTGAAGACCATGCTGATGACCTTGCAGGCTGAGGGAGGCGGGTACCTGGTGGAGTTGTAAACCATGACAGAGGGAGGAGGTGTAGACACCGGTGGGGAGCAGGCCGTGCCGAGGGAGGTGCAGTAGATGTTGGCGCAGTTTGAGGAGATTTTTCAGGAGCCTCGGGGTCTGTCACCGCCGTGGGACCATGAGCACGTCATTGTACTACGAGAGGGTGTTTCTCCCATTAGTGTCAGACCCTACCGGTACCCCCCAACACCAGAAGGACGAGATTGAGAGGATGGTAGCCGAGATGGTGGAGGCGGGAATGATTCAGCCTAGCGTGAGCCCATTCTCTAGCCCCGTGCTCCTGGTGAAGAAGAAGGATGGGAGCTGGCGCTTCTGTGTAGACTATCGAGCCTTGAACAAAGAGACAGTGCCAGACAAGTTTTCCATACCGGTCATAAGCGAGCTCCTGAACGAGTTACATGGGTCAGCCTGGTTCAGTAAGATAGATCTCAAGTTCGGCTACCATCAAATCAGGATGCGACGGGAGGATGTGCCCAAGACGGCGTTCAGGACACATGAGGGTCATTACGAGTTCCTCGTCATGCCGTTTGGCTTGACGAACACACCAGCCACTTTCCAGTCCCTTATGAACAAGGTATTCCGTCCATACCTGAGGTGATTTGTACTTGTTTTCTTTGATGATATACTAGTGTGTAGTCGCACCCTGGAGGAGCACTTGGACCATCTGTAGGTGGTGTTTATGGAGTTGCAGTCCATCAGCTGGTGGCAAACAGGAAGAAGTGCCTATTTGGGCAGCCACATGTGGAGTACTTGGGACATGTGGTATCAGCAGATGGGGTGGCAGCAGACAGGGGGAAGATTGCGGCGATGCTAGACTGACCGCGCCCTACCACTCTCAGTGGGCTGCGAGGTTTTTTTTGGAGCTGACAGGTTAATACTGCAGGTTTGTGGAGGGATATGGGACCAACGCTTGGTCGTTGACCGAGCTATTAAAGGACCAGTTCCACTGGGGAGAGGAGGTGACGTCAGCCTTTGAGGCTCTGAAGAAGGTCATGACTACAGTGCCAGTCTTGGCACTACCAGACTTTTCTAGACCATTTGTGGTGGAGGTGGACGCGTCAAGGCATGGGCTGGGGGCCGTGCTGATGCAGGATCAGCGGCCTATTGCCTACTTCAGCTAGGTGTTGATAGCTAGCGGCCGACTGCGGTCGGTCTACGAGAGGGAGCTGATGGCCATTGTCTTGGCAATTCAGAAGTGCGGCTGTACTTGGGGGCGGAGTTTTCTAGTACGCACCAATCAGCGGAGCTTGAAGTATCTATTAGAGCAGCGCATGGTAGCAGAGGAGCATCAGAAGTGGCTACGGAAGCTGATGGGGTACAGTTTTGAGATTGAGTATCGCCCGGGGCTGGAGAACAAGGCGGCTGATGCATTATTCCGGCGAGAGGAGGCGGAGTTGGATGCACTAGCAGTGTCCGTCCTTGAGGACTGGGGCCCGCTACAGCAGGAGGTGGAGCAGGATCCGGAGTTAGCAGGTATACGAGAGGCTCTTCTACATGGGTCGACTGAGTTTCCGAGATATTCTCTTCAGGATGGATAACTGCTATACTGGGGGAGACTTGTGCTATCGAGGACATCCGCCTATCTACCAGCCATACTCCAGGAGTTTCACGGCAGTACCATTGGATGATATTCTGGGGTTCTCAAGACCTACCAGCAACTGGCAAGGAGGTCTACTTGAAGGGGATGAAGAAGGAGGTGGCAAGGATGGTGGCAGAGTGTGATGTGTGCCAGCGTCACAAATACCAGGTGATGTCCCCAGGAGGACTCTTACAGCCGCTTTCCTTAACGGATCGAGTATGGGAGGACCTCTCCATGGACTTCATATATGGGTTACCGAAGTCGGGTGGATACACCGTTATTTTTGTTGTGGTCGACCCCCTTAGCAAATATGCGCACTTTGTTCCGCTTCGGCATCCTTACAGCGTAGTATCGGTGGCAGAGGTGTTTGTGAGGGAGATCATTCGTCTGCATGGACCTCCAAAGTCCATAGTCTCGGACCGAGACGTGTTCTAGAGCAAATTCTGGCAGGAGCTCTTCAGACTGCAAGGGACGGCATTGAAGCGAAGCACAGCCTACTAGGGGTGTGCGGGTCCGGGTACCCTGTTTTTTCTATGTTACCCGGATCCTACCCGGTAAGGGACTGGTTCCTAAAATTTGGACCCGGAATCTACCCAGTTGAACCCTATACCCGGACCCTACCTGGACCCTACCCGGACCCTATGGTTCCGGGTAGATTCCGGGTACACTGTAAAAAAATCTAATTGTGATGCATTAGGAACAATGATTTCCAAATGATCTGTGCATGACAATTACCTCAAATACGCATGAATAAAAATCAATCTGGAAGTAAAATATTGTCTCTAGTCTCTTTCTTCAGTGATAAATGTATACTGACCAGTCATTTCTACTAGATAAGGCTAGACATATGGAAGAATGATTTATGTTTACCTCTACTGCTCTTTTGAACACATAAGAGAATAATATGATCTTTGATTCAAATGCATTGTTTAATGAACTTACACGTTGCTCAGAACTTCAGGATGCAAGTTGTACTCCCTAATATTATAAGTTCAAATTAGATACAGCCAGGGTTAATCACTCTTATATATTTTGATCCTTAATATTATACTATATAAAAAAATTATATATATATATATAATATCGGTTCCGGTTCCGGGTACCCGTTTTTATAGACGGGAACCGGACCCGATACCAGTCGGGTCCAAATTTTCTTACCCGGAACCTTTCCGGAACCGATAACTATCTACCCAGAATCTACCCGTTAGGGTAGGTTCCGATCGGGTATTTGGGTACCCTGTACCCGTTCACACCCCTACAGCTTACCACATCCTCAGACCGATGGACAGACAGAGGTGGTAAACAGGAGTGTGGAAACGTATCTGCGGTGCTTCATTTTAGATAATCCTAAGGAGTGGGCGCGTTGGCTAGCGTGGGCGGAATACTGGTATAACACATCATATCACACGGCAGCACAGACGACACCCTTCAGGATTCTGTATGGCAGGGACCCCCCTCACTTACTACATTATGGGCAGGAGACGACGCCAGTGTCGGATGTGGAATAGGACTTGGCAGAGAGGGATCAGATTCTGGAGGAGCTGAAGCTCCATTTGGCGAGGACGCAACAGGTTATGAAGGCGAAGGCAGACTTACACCGTCGTGACGTACAGTTTGAGGTAGGGGACATGGTGTACCTGAAGCTGAGACCATACATGCAGAGATCAGTGGCTCTCAGGGGGAATAAGAAGCTGGCGTCACGTTATTTTGGACCTTTCGAGGTTGAGGCGAGAGTAGGGCCGGTAGCCTACAGGTTGAGATTGCCCTAAGGATCGGCCATTCACCCAGTCTTCCATGTTTTGCAGTTGCGCCAGGTCATTGACGACCACACGCATGTCCCTTCTTTTACCAGAGACCTTTACTGCTGATATGGAGGTGAGGCTGGAGCCCGAGGTGTTGAAAAGGGTTCGGAGGAGCGACACAAGAGAGCGCCAGGTGTTGTTGCAGTGGAAGGGCTGGCCAGATCATGATAGCACGTGGGAGGACATGGACGAGACGGCGACGCGTTTCCCAGACTTCCACCTTGAAGACAAGGTGGCTCTTTGGTGGGAGGATTGATGGGACGCGGGTCTATACCCGCAGGAAGACCCGCGTCCAAGCCGCACCCGTCCAGGCCGTTGGCCCATGAAGCCCATGTGCGCGCCCCCCTTCACTAAGTAACCCTAATTTCTATTATATATATAGGGGTTAGCCGTCGCTTGGAGGTTTATGCTATTATTTTGATATTGGTGTGATTTCATAGGTAGAAGAGTGCGGACGTCCTCCTTGGCGTCTTGGAAGGAGAATACACCGATTTTGTATTCATTTATCTAGTTTTGCTACTATTTCTCTATAAAGTTGGGATCTTTTGGCTTGTTCCTAACAGTTTGTTGATTGGATGCCACAGTTTGTATATTGACGGCTTTTGCTAATAGTTATTTGCTTTGTCATTCATATAGATGTTTTATAGTTGCACTTGGTACAAGCACATTATACCAAATTACTAATTCACCGTAATATTTTTTTATTTATGTTGTCATGTTTCTTGCTTTCTGCATTTTGAATTTTCTGTAACATCAAAACAAAAATTCATTGGAGAAGACTTCTTAACACTTTGTTATAAATATTGCATGCTATACTTTATTTTTATTGTTTGTTTTATGAAGCTAAATATCTTATGACTACCAGAAACTTTGCAATATATGAACATTGGAAATGTATATTCATATTCTGGTGGACCAATACTGGAGCTATATAAGTAAATTCGGGCTATATGTATATAGATGTTTATGATTTGTCTTTAGATCTAGTTCTGCTGGTTGACTCATCTTAGTTTGATGTCTCTGTGCCTATGCTTATGAAGAAAAATCAATACTGCAATTGAAAGTTTTGCTTATTACATGTTAGTTTTTCTATTTGCAGGTTGTATTGGTACAGTCTGCCTCTGCTACCTCTTTGGGGAAAATGCGAAATTCTTAGGTTCAGGAACCTTGGCAGGATCAGGCATGACACATTTTATTTTGTGGGGTCTTATGAATTGTCACTGTTGTGTGTTCACTAGGGGAATTCTTTCACTAATACCAGGGTCTACGGTTGCTTTTAGGCTTGTGGATTTCGGAGGGCACTCTGGGCAAAATATGGCATTCAGGTATCCATACTTCTTGGAAAAACAGCAAATCACCTGTTGTTTATGTTTTGGACCAAGCATTGAAGTTCTGTAAGCTCTTTCTTCATATTGTCTTTTTGTTAAAGAAGGGTACCTTAATAGCTTAATATATTGTATGATTAATTTTTATTTGTATAATCATCTTACATGAATTGTTGCTATGTTTTATCAACAGTTTATTTACCTTACATTTTTCCATATTAATGTAGTCTCTCTGGCAAATATTGATTGGATATGGGATATACTGAAATTGAAATACAGAGAATCAGTATCGCGTCTTGCTTGCACATGCATCTTTTAGTGGTGGGAGTGAATAACGAATGCATTCATATTTCATACGAGACACATGAGGAGAGCCCCTAGCAGAGCTGTCGTTATACCCATCACAGTGGTGGGTAAATGACTACCGTGAGAAGCGACCACAGGTTAGACGTGTGGAGATGCATGTTGAGACACATGAGGAGAGCACCGAGCAGAGCCGTGATAGACTGTTGATGTGAAATTTTGATTATTTCATCATTCTAGACACGCATGTTTTTAAGTCATTTTGATTTTTTTTTGTATAACTGAATCAACCAGACACTGCATGTGTTTCTAAAGCCAAAAAAACACGTTCACTCGTTTATGATTTCTTATACTCATAACATGCTTTTTAACTATACTATCATCATTAATTAAATTAGTCACATTAAATAAACCAACTAGCATATGCTATATAAATATGGAGGGGAGAGTACAGAGAGTGAGGGTGAATGTGGGTGAATGAGGATGTCCAAAATTATCTTGATTAACTTCATTGTCCTGCTGCTATGCATGACTACATTGCCATCGGAAGACACGTCAACGCTGGATTGTGCTGCCCTTTCAAAAAAAAGTGTTGCCCGGCATCGGTTGCTGGGCGGCAACTATCAAAGGGAAAGCCGTAGAGGGCACTTCTCTTGATTAGGCCCGTTCCTCCTTCGAATGAACAATCTAGTGTTAGCGGCATAGAACTTCATCTTCAAAAGCTGGGCAACACATCCACCAACAAATTGATCTCTCAGACATCAATCTTCTTCCTCGAACCAACTCGATGAACAAACCCGGTGAATCTTCGACGAAATCTGATGCAGAAGCTCCGACACTTTCCTCGAACTAGACCTCTCTGCTGCAGACGTCCTCGTCCACTGCAAAGCCACCTCCAGCTGCTGCCCTCTACAGTTTTTCCTTTGACAGCTGCTGTCCGGCAACCGCTGCTGGGCAACACTTTTTCTTGGAAGGGCAGCACGATCCCGCGTTGACGTGCCTTCCGATGGACAATGTAGCCAGACATATTAGCAGGACAATAAAGTTAATCAAGATAATTTTGGACATCCCCATTCTCCCTCACTAATTTTGGACATCCCCATTCTCCCTCACTCTCTGTACTCACATCCTTTCAGTTGTGAATGAATAATCAAATAGGGAGTACGCATGCCATATTTATATAGCCTATGCTAGTTGGTTTATTTAATGTGACTAATTTAATTAATGATGATATTATAGTTAAAAAGCATGTTATGAGTATAAGAAATCATAAACGAGTGAACGTGTTTTTTTGGCTTTAGAAATACTTGCAGGTTGATATCGTGATACAAAAAAAAGAAAAAAAAATCAAAATGGCTTTAAGAACATGTGTGGTTTGAATGATGAAAGAATCAAAATGCCTCTGCAATGAGTATGTCATTGGCTCGGGCGGTTCAGGCACGGTGTATCGAGCAGAACTGTCAAACGGCGAAACTGTTACATTGAAGAGGATCGTGCATAAAGAGAACGTGCATAAAGAGAACGATCTTTTCTTGAGCAGCAAAAGCCTCGGGAGGGAGATAAGAACGCTAGGCAGGATCAGGCACTGGTATGCATTTACATCGTGATATCACTGCTATCAATTAGTTATGTACTACTTAGACATCTAACTGACGAATCTTTTATGTTACAATCAGAATATGCGTATTCTCTGAACGCAACAGAGAAGAGCGATGTCTACAGTTTGGGGATGGTGCTGATGGAGCTAGTGAGTGGGCTAATGCCGACCGATCACAAGTTTGGTGGTGACATTGGCATGGTCAGATGGGTCGAATTCGAGAGGCTACTCCGAGTCTGAGTCCATGTTTGCAGGATCATATGGCTACATTGCACCTGGTATGCATTTCCATCGTCGTATCTCAGTGTTATCAATTTGCTAGTTACTAATTAGACATCAAACTGACGAATCTTTTATGTTACATTCAGAATATGCGTATTCTCTGAAAGCAACAGAGGAGCGATGTGTACAGTTTGGGGATGGTGCTGATGGAGCTATTGAGTGGGCTAATGCCGACCGATCACAAGTTTGGTGGTGACATTGACATGGTCGGTTGGGTCGAATCTCGAATTGGATCACCATCTCCGGCGTGCGAGGAGCTGTTATACTCGTACCTGAAGCCCCTGGCGCCTTACGAGCAATCTTCAATGTTTGAGGTGCTGGAGGTGGCTACGCAGTGCACGAGGACGGCTGCAGCAGAGAGGCCTAGTTCGAGGAAGGCGTCCGAGCTCCTCCTCCAGATTTCGTCGAAGATTCGAGGAAGAAGATTGTGGTCTGAGAGATCAATTTGTACTAAGCGTGTTCATTT
Source organism: Scilla litardierei (assembly GCA_030789695.1). NCBI lineage: Eukaryota > Viridiplantae > Streptophyta > Magnoliopsida > Asparagales > Asparagaceae > Scilla > Scilla litardierei. Next base: position 192,051,923 of record CM061139.1, on the reverse strand, counting down.
GTTTGATCGCAGCCAATATATCAGCTGTGACGGGAAGCCATTTCCTTTTTGGTTTGAGTTTGAATGCAATGTCTGATTTCAGGTTCAGAGCTTCTCTTTTGATGTGCTACAAGATTTACAGTACTAGTTCGGAAAAATGAAGCATAACTATATAAATGTGATAATAATCTAAGACGATTATAATATTATTGAAAAGTTAAACAGCACATTTTATCTGCTTTCACATAATAAAATTGAATCATAAAAAAAAATTAGAATTAATAATAATAAGAGCTTTCAAAACAAACCCGAATCAAAATCCAAATTATGTATCCGGGTTTGGTTTGATCCCCAAAAATCACATCCCAGTCACACTAGTTTACAACACCGTAATTTCGGTGTAAGTTTCCTGCATTCTTGCTAACATGGAGCAACATCATATTTAGAATTTTGTATTTCTAAGTTGAATTATGAATTATGAATGTAGCAGTAACATGTTACCACAACGGAAAATTCAATTGGAGTGGGATGAGGGTTGCGCACGCTGCCCAGATTTCTTTCATTCATTCATTTGTTGTCGGTGCCGTGGATTCTTTCTAAGATAGGGAGTCGGGGAAGGGGGTGCTCACGCTGGGATGTTGGCATGAAGAGATGTATCGTGAGAAACGTCCACCCGGTGAGGCAAGGGAAATGCATGTGGAGACACATGAGGAGAGCCACGGGTAGGCAGGGGAAATGCATGTGGAGACACATGAGAGCCACGCGACCGACTACGTTGATGTGAAATTTGATTCTTTCATCATTCAAGCCACATGCTCTTAACGGGATTTTGATTTATTTTTTCCACAACGGAAAATTCAACTGGAGTGGGGGAGGGGCGCCACGCTGCCCAGATTTCATTCATTCATTTGTTGTCGGTGCCAGAGATTCTTTCTGAGAGAGGGGAGTCGGGGAGGGGTGTCCACGCAGGGATGTTGGCATGAAGAGATATATCGTGAGAAACGTTCACGTGTTAGGCATGGGGAGATGCATGTGGAGACACATGAGAAGAGCCACGTGGTCGACTGTGTTGATGTGAAATTTTGATTCTTTCATCATTCAGCCACACATGTTCTTAACGGGATTTTTGATTTTTTTTTCCACAACGGAAAATTCAATTGGAGGGGGGGGGGGGGGGGGGGGGGGAGGGGAGGGGCGCCACGCTGCCCAGATTTCATTCATTCATTCATTCATTTGTTGTCGGTGCC
>CM061139.1:191961830-192050197 GCA_030789695.1 Scilla litardierei | reverse complement strand
AGACATCTAACTGACGAATCTTTTATGTTACATTCAGAATATGCGTATTCTCTGAAAGCAACAGAGGAGCGATGTGTACAGTTTGGGGATGGTGCTGATGGAGCTAGTGAGTGGGCTAATGCCGACCGATCACAAGTTTGGTGGTGACATTGACATGGTCGGTTGGGTCGAATCTCGAATCGGATCACCATCTCCGGCGTGCGAGGAGCTGTTAGACGCGTCCCTGAAGCCCCTGGTGCCTTACGAGCAAACTTCAATGTTTGAGGGGCTGGAGGTGGCTATGCAGTGCACGAGGAGGACGGCTGCAGCAGAGACGCGTCCCTGAAGCCCCTGGTGCCTTACGAGCAAACTTCAATGTTTGAGGGGCTGGAGGTGGCTATGCAGTGCACGAGGAGGACGGCTGCAGCAGAGAGGCCTAGTTCGAGGAAGGCGTCCGAGCTCCTCCAGATTTCGTCGAAGGTTCACCGGGTTGGTTCGAGGAAGAAGATTGTGGTCTGAGAGATCAATTTGTTCGAGGAAGAAGATGAAGTTCTAGGCCGCTAACACTGTAGCTTGTTCATTTGTTTGATCCCGCCAATATATCAGCTGTGAAGGCGAGTCATTTTCTTTTTGTATAGATGTGCTACAAGATTTACAGTATTAGTTCGGAAAAATGATTGTAATTTGTATCAGTAACATGTGACACAACGCAGGATTCAATGGAAATTGGTCTCTAAACCACTGCAAATGTTTCATTATTCATTTATTTTTTGTCGGTGCCGGTGGAAGAGGGAGTGGAGGAGGGATACCCACGCTGGAATGTAAACATGAAGTGATGTCAGCCACACAAACCATTCGGATCGCTTTTTGTAACAGAAACAAATAATGGTATCCAAAACCTTATTTGTTTAAAAATTATTATCAGGCCGGTCATCATCAGAACTAGCAGATAATAGTCCACGGCGGCGGCGGCGGCGGCGGAAAGAGTGATGTAATCAAGAGAATACCTGCCGTTTCTTTCTCATTTTCATTTAACTTACCGTATACATCAAAGCATTGGAGTGTGCAAGCGAAACAGATTATAAGACCATCTGGTCATAGGCAAGCAATAATCCTCCAACATTTTTATTAATACATTTAGTGCATTACAACACACGACACCAAACATTCAAAGCAACTAGAACAAGCACACTGGTAGATGGACGAACGACAAGCTCGATAATTAGATACTAAGCATCGAGCCTCAAACCGGAAAGGAAAAAAGGAAAAAGAAAAAACCCGCATGCATATCGGAGGAGGAGGAACTGGCCTAACTAAGAGAAGAGCCCTCTACGGCTTTCCCTTCGACAGCTGCTGCCCGGCAAACGCTGCCGGGCAACACTTCTTTTTTGACGGGCAGCATGTTCCCGCCCCAGCTGCCTGCTGGCCATCCCCATTGCCGCAAAACTTATCAGAATCACAAAGAGGTTGATCAAGATTATTCTGGAAATTCCCATTCTCCCTCTCTCTCTCTACTCCACCCTCCTTTCAATTGTGATTGAATGAGGCGAATGCAGGCCATAGCCATATTTATAGAGCTTGGTTTATTTAATCTGACTTGCTTAACTGATGTTTATAGTGTAGTTAAAATTAAAAACATGTTATGGGTAAATGAAACCATAAGCAAGCACATGCACTGTGTCAGGTTGCTACGTGAAATAGAAAGAATCAAAATGCCATCTAAAAAGATGTCTGGCTTGAACGGTGAAACAATCAAAATGCCTTTAAGAGTCAAGATGCTTACCTCACCCCCAATGACCCCAGAAAAGCATGCTATGAGTCTAAGCATGTTATGTGTGTGGCTTGAATGGTGAATGAATCAAAATGCATTTAAGACAGTGGGTCACGGCTCTGCTAGGGGCTCTCCCCATGCGACTCCACATGCATCTCCCCGTGCCTAATTTACCTGTGGATATCAAATAGCAATATAAATGATTCGGACAAGAGTTGGGTATGTGTTTTATCCTATCAGCATCTAAAACCATTTACATATTACAGATGCAGAAACAGATATTATATACAGATAAAATTCAGTATCAATATCAGAAGATGGGTAATTAGTATAGATCAGATTTGAACAAATGGCCATATTTGGTAGAAATGATATATATCGGATGTAGTTGCATGGATAAACATGACATAAATATATATATCAATTCCCACATGCATCTCCCCGTGCCTAATTTACCTGTGGATATCAAATAGCAATATAAATGATTCGGACACGAGTTGGGTATGTGTTTTATCCTATCAGCATCCCACATGCATCTCCCCGTGCCTAATTTACCTGTGGATATCAGAAAAGCATGCTATGAGCCTTAAGCATGTTATGTGTGTGGCTTGAATGGTGAATGAATCAAAATGCCTTTAATAACAGTGGGTCACGGCTCTGCTAGGGGCTCTCCCCAAGGGACTCCACATGCATCTCCCCGTGCCTAATTTACCTGTGGATATCAAATAGCAATATAAATGATTCGGACAAGAGTTGGGTATGTGTTTTATCCTATCAGCATCTAAAACCATTTACATATTACAGATGCAGAAACAGATATTAATACAGATAAAATTCAGTATCAATATCAGAAGATGGGTAATTAGTATAGATCAGATTTGAACAAATGGCCATATTGGTAGAAATGATATATATCGGATGTAGTCGCATGGATAAACATGACATAAATATATATCAATTCAATTATGTTATCAGCTTCTTCCTAATTACGTAGGCACTTCCAAATATAAATGGATGCTATGATCAAAGATTTGGGTGATGGAGGGCAAGTGACTCATGAGTATGGATGGTACATTCTCATTTGTATCTGAAAAGAATCTAACCTGACTATCCAAATCAATCACTGTGTCTGATAGGATATAGAATTTTGATATCTTAATTTATGCGCATCCGATTGGATATGGATGCAGATTCGATTAGGATAATCCGGAATCATACTGAAAGAGAGGCTTACAGGTACCAATAGGGTATCATACCGAAAGAGCGGTGACATCCCATCTTACATTGTAATGGATGAGCAGGATGTGCCCTCACTTGAGTTCGCATTGCAATCCTTGAACTCGTCGTAGCTACAGGAACCAATTAAGTCATCAACAATCCAAACTGAAGTCCTAGTAGCACTGCCACTATAACAAACGAGCGCACCCTTATTCATGAAGTTTGCCCAGATCAATTCAATCATAACCGAACTTAAACCCCATCCAAGGTTAGGTGAGGTTAGAGTTGGTGCCCCCCCCCCCCCCCCCCCCCCCCCCCCCCCAACAAAAAAAAATGTTGTTAGTTGGTCTAATGTGTTGTGTTGGGTCAGATTTTAACCGTGAGCACAACCATATTATCTTGATTTAGCACATCTAGTTCCTAAGCAGTAAAGATTAGAGTTTAAATGATTGCCCTATGTATGCTGCTAAATATACAAATGAATATGAGCATCAGCTAGTTAAGGAGGAAATTACTTACTGTCTTCTTCAAAAAATCAACTCTCCACAATTTTTTTCAATGATCAGATCCTTTTATTTTCATATTCTCATTTTGATCTTCATATTCTAAAATCCAAAAATACCAAATATCAAGTGAACCCAATGAGTTTTACTCAATAAATCCACTAGCCACAAATTTGACGGGTTCACAGCAATAAAGATTTCTTCAACAACTTGATGAACACGCAAAATCTTTTTGAGTTCCCTAGATATTTGGTATTTCGGTATTTTAAAATATGATGATCAAATCAAACGATTCCGATCGCCTAAAAATAGTAGAGAGTGGACTTTTTAACGGGAACTAATGATGGATTTTCTTCTTGGCTAATTGATACCAATATTCCTCATATATACAATGCTATTGGCCATTACCAATATGATGTAAGCATCTATGAGTCATTAATTGGCACCACGTTCAAGTTGAAAAAAAATGATAGGCTTATATCCCCATCCTAATAGGGGTCTTTGATTATAAGGAGATCAAAAGGCGTGAAAAAAAAATTATACAAGCCTTTAGCATCGTGGTGGTCAAACAGTAACGCTAGCTTTGATTAGATATAATGAGTATATAAACTACTGGCTTCTCGCGGTTCCATTACTTGGCTACCAACCTTGTAATAAACAAATTATTTGGATGATAATGGTACAAAACAGCATGTCAACATACAATGACGCAATCCATAAATCAAAACTATGTGCTTTTATTAATTTCACGTCTGGCTTTTTTCTATTTTTGGTAAGTTTTCACTAAAGAGATTTTATAACGCTTACCTGTATTTCAAAATTTTAGACATACAAAGCAGCTTGGCAGCATACAAGGATGCAATCCATATAATGACGGATCTGCAAGTGACCCAAGACGACATACTGATACGATCTGGGGATCGAATCAATCAAATCGATACATTTTAAAGAGGAAAAATATAAAAAGAGGATTTTTGATAGATAAGAAAAGCGAAGAACTACAATAATTGGGTTTCCTTCGAGACGAAACCCTTTCCTAGCTTTGAATGTCGGATCAAAGCCTAAGAACCCTCTCAACGATGCCTAACAAGTTCTTCACAAATCAAGCATAACCCTAACAATAGCGGCTACCCCTAATAAATAGAAAAGTGGGGATTTACTATTCTAGCCTGAAAAGACTAGAATACCCCTGAAGCCACTAAACCCACTACGCGCCTCCTACACCTCACGTATATCACGATAGGTGGACCCGCATCATGAATGACCAGTGGGGTAGGTGATGCGTCCGCATCAATACACCCCCGAAAAGAGCCACATTGTCCTCAAGGTGGAAATCTGGAAACTGCTCCCGGACCACGTCATATGCCTCCCACGTGGCGTCACAGTCAGGCAGGCACACTCAGTAGATCAGCACCTCTCTTCGCCGTCCCGGCCCCTGACGAACTGCTCGCACATCCAGGGGCTCTAGCAATACCTCCATGTCCTCCGTCAGTGTAGGTGGCAGAGTAGACGTGGCTGACTGGTCTCAAATCGCCCACCGTAGCTGCGACACATGGAACACCGGATGTATCGCAGAGGAAGGTGGCAGGTGTAACCGATAGGCCACCTTCCCAATCTTAGCCGCAATCTGGTAGGGACCGTAGTAGCGAGCTGCTAGCTTCTCATTCTGCCTCCGGGCTAACGTCTTTTGCCTGTAGGGCCGCAGCTTGAGATATACCATATCTCCCTCCTGAAAGTGGACGTCCCGCCGGTGGCCGTCTGTCCGGGCCTTCATCACCTGCTGAGCCCTCAAAAGATGTCTCCGTAGCTCCTCCAACATAGCATCTCTGTCTCACATGTAAGCCTCCACCTGTGACACCGGCGTCTGCCTGTCGCCGAAACGCAGCAAGGACGGTGGGTCTCGCCCATAGAGGATCCTGAAGGGGGTCGTCCCTGCTGCCGAGTGGTACGACGTGTTGTACCGGTACTCCGCCCATGCCAACCACCTGTGCCACTGTAGAGACGTCTCCGACGCGAAGCACCGCAGATAAGTCTCTATAGAGCGGTTCACCACCTCGGTCTGCCCGTCCGTCTGTGGGTGGTACGCCGTACTCATCTTAAGGACCGTACCCTGTACCCTGAAGAGCTCCCGCCAAAACCCGCTCAAGAAGACCTGGTCCATGTCGGACACTATGGACCCCTGTATCCCGTGTACGTGTATCACCTCCCGAATGAATGCTGTGGCCACCGAGACCGTTGTGTAAGGATGCCTCAAAGGTATGAAATGGGCATACTTACTCAGGCGGTCTACTACGACGAGGATCACCGTATATCCCTCGGAACGGGGCAGCCCGTCAATGAAGTCCATCGTGACCTCCTCCCATACCCTCTCTGGCAACTCCAACGGCTGTAGGAGCCCGGCTGGGACCATGGCCATATACTTGTGACGCTGGCAGAAGTCACAAGCAGCTACTAACTGGGCAACTCTCCTCTGCATCCCGGGCCAGTACACCTCCCTAGCCATCTCTGGTACGTCTACTGTACCACCGAATGGCCTCCAGTCGTCGACCCGTGGAACTCCTGAAATAGGACTGGTATAAATCCTGAGGCCCGCCGTAGCACCAACCTCTCCTGGTAAAGCAGTCTGCGCCCCTGTAAGGAATACCCGATCGGCCCCTCCTTTCCCTGCTGCAGCAACTCTCGGATCCGCCCTAGCTCATCATCACTCTCCGCCTCCTGAAAGATGGGTTCCTAGTCTAACCACATCGGTCGCGACAAAGCCCTCAAGTCCACGCTCTCCTCCCGGTGAGACAAGGCATCAGCTGCCTTGTTCTCCAACCCTGGCATGTACTCGATGGCGAATCGGTACCCCCACCAGCTTGGGCAACCAACGCTGGTGCTCCTCAGCAACCAACCGCTGCACCAAAAGGTACTTGATGCTCCGTTGGTCCGTCCTGACCACGAACTCCCGACCCAACAAATAGGGCCGCCACTTCGTCACCGCGAAGACAATGGCCATCAATTCTCGCTTATAAACCGATTTCAGCCGTGCTCTGCAGACAACACCTGACTGAAATAGGCTATGGGCCGTCCCTCCTGCATGAGCACCGCCCCCAATCCATATCTCGACGCGTCAGTCTCCACCACAAAAGATATGCTGAAATCTGGCAAGGCAAGAACTGGCATCGTCGTCATCGCCACCTTCAAGGCCTGAAATGCCTTGGTGGCCTCTTCCCCCCAATGGAACCCGTCCTTCTTGAGCTGTTTAGTAATGGGCCAGGCTATGTTGCTGTATCCCTTAACGAACTTCCGGTAATAGCCTGTCAGACCCAAGAATCCGCGAAGAGCTCGCAGTGTAGTAGGTACCGGCCAATCCAGCATAGCCGCTATCTTCGACCTGTCAGCCGCTACCCCCCCTCCGCCGACACAACATGCCCTATGAACTCGATCCGCTCCTGACCGAAACTACACTTCTTCTGGTTGGCGAACAACTGCTGCGCCATCAACTCCGGAAGACCACCTCCAAGTGGTCCAAATGCTCCCTCATGCTCCTGCTGTAGACGAGGATATTGTCAAAGAAAACGAGAATGAACCTCCGCAGGAAGGGCTGGAAGACCTTGTTCATCAAGGCCTGGAAAGTAGAGGGGGCATTCGTCAAGCCGAACGGCATGACTCTGAACTCGTAGTGCCCCTCGTGGGTACGAAAGGCAGTCTTCGGCACATCCTCTGGCCGCATCAAGATCTGGTGGTACTCTGCCTTCAAGTCGATCTTCGAAAAGATCGCCGCCCCATGAAGCTCGTCCAGCAGCTCGTCGATCACCGGAATAGGAAACTTGTCAGCGACAGTTTCCTTATTCAGCGTCCGGTAATCGACGCAGAATCTCCAACACACGTCCTTCTTAACCAGCAAGACTGGGCTCGAAAAAGGGCCCACACTTGGCTTGATTATCCCAGCTTGCAGCATCTCCCGCACCATCCTCTCAATCTCGTCCTTCTACACATGCAGGTACCGGTACGGTCGCACACTCACCAGTGCTGCTCCATTATGCAATACAATCGCATGCTCGTGTCCCCTGGACGGTGGTATCCCCTGCGGGTCCTGAAAGACCTCCTGGTACTGCTCGAGCACCTGCTCAACCTCCGCTGCGGTCTCCTCCTGCTGCTTCTCTCCCTCAGCTGTCAGCCCCTGGTACTGCTCGAGCACCCTGCTCAACCTCCGCTGCGGTCTCCTCCTGCTGCTTCTCTCCCTCAGCTGTCAGCCCCTGATACTCCACCAGGAACCCCTCTCCCTCGTCCCGCAGCGCCCGAGTGATGGCCTTGAAGGCCACTAACGAAAAACAAAGGGTCGGGTCCCCTGTCAGCACAACGGTCCGATCACCATCCTGAAACTCCATCCTCAGAAGCTTCCAGTTCACCTTCATCTCTCCTAACTTCTTCAGCCACTGCACCCCTAGTATGATATCCACGTTGCCCAATTCTAATGGCAAGAAGTCCTCCATGATCTGTACTCCCTGCAAGGTCAGGCATAGACCCTTGCAGAGCCCCTTGCTCTCCTCCATCTTCCCTGTCCCCAACAATACGGTAAAATTCTCCAGGGTCCATAGCTGCAACCTATGCCGATCCACCACTCTGCTGGAGATGAAATTATGGGTGGCCCCACTGTCTATCAACACCGTCACCGCCGTGTCCCCCCAGCTGTTCTGATAACTTCATGGTATGCTTCGGTGTGAACCCTACCACAGAGTTCAGGGAAACCTCCACGAAGTTTAGGTGACTTCTCCTCTTCTACCAGTGGATCCTCCTCAGGCTCCTCCTCAGCCACGTACCCCTCCTCGTCGGGTACCATGGTGATCTGCAGTAGGCGGCTCGCACATCTGTGCCCAGGGGTGAACTTCTCGTCGTAACGGAAGCACAAGCCCTTGGCCCGCTTCTCCCTCATCTCTGCCTCCGTCATCCGCCGTCCCAGCGCAGCTGAGTGGCTCTCTCCTCGAGTCTCAGGCGCAGCTGCGGGTGCCCTCTGTGCCGCCGCTGCCAGGGTGGGGCGGGAACTCTGGGTCCCCCAGGCTCCCTGTATCCTCCTCTCATCCGTATGCTTCTCCTCCGCTTTATGGGCCAAGCGAAGGACATCCTCCAAGGTCGCCGGGCTCTGCATCCGCAACTCAGCTCGTATCGACGGCTTCAGCCCCCGCATGAAGTTCCCGATCATCACCTCATCTGTCACCCCCTTCACCCAGCTGTTCAGCATCTCAAATCGCTCCACGTAGTCCCTCACTGTCCCCTCCTGCCTCAGGGCCGACAGCTGCTCGTAGAAATCCCCACTGCTGTCTCATGGAACCGATCCACGATCAGTGCTGACAGCTCCTCCCAAGTACGAAAAGAAGTCCGTGCTATCGTCCATCTGTACCATGCTAGTGCATTCCCTTCAAAATAAATTCCGATGGCCTTCAGGACCTCCTGCTCCGTCATCACCATCACCTGAAAATACCGCTCCGCCCGGTAGATCCATCCGTCAGGATCGGTGCCATCAAAGGTTAGCATCTTAAGCTTCATCAGCTGCCGATCCGCATTGATGTCACCCTGCTGCCCCTATCTCCGCCACGGTCGCCTCCCCAGCCGAACCCGCCACCTCGGTTCTCCGTCGGACCTCCCCCGTCATGCCCGTACAACTCCTCAGGCCACGCATGCCTCTCCCATGCCTCGGGCTGGTAGTAGTGCCCTGGAAATGCAGGTGGTCGTGCCAAAACGGGCCTCGGCCCATAAGGGGTGACCTCCGTCCTCCAAAATTGGCCCGCAGGGGTCCCGATAGCTGCTCCCGAGGCCCAACCGCCTCCGACCGTCTCCAAAGTTCCCCTAGAGTGGGGTACGAACCCCACCACACCCCCAAAAGGTCGTGAAGGGGTAGCTGGGCCCCCAAGATGGGCGGCCCAGCTCGCCGAACCCTCGGAAGGTCCGGACCAGCTCGTCGGGCCCGCGGAATGGCCGGGCGGCCCGTCCGCACCCACGGATGGGGGCGCCGCACCTCCTGCACCCCAGGCGGGGGGTGCCGCCTGCACCCAGCCCCCGCCAGGGTTGGCCGAGGCCTCCTGTGGCCCCGGCGGACTCGCCCAGGCCGGGGGAGGCCTGGGAGGGTTCGTCGGGGGCGACGAAGCCCCGAGATGGCCGGGCAGCCTTGCCCATGTATGGGGAGGCCTGGGCTGGGCCACCGGGCCCTTGGCAGGCCCTATCGGGCCTGCCGTGGCTTGAACAGACCCACGAGGGTCTGTTTTTTGTGAAACAGGCCCGCGCGGGTCTAGGGTTGGCCGCGCCGTCACCTTCGTCTCTTCCGCGACATCGCCTTGAGGTGGAAGCTCCAACGTCGTCCGCGCTTGCTCTAGGGAGGCTGATTCTAGGGTAGAATCCCCCTTCTGGAATCCACTTGCACCGATCTCCTTCTTTCGCCACCGTTAGTGCTTGCATCATTGTCATCATCGTCGTTATCGCTTCATTCAGATCTGAAGTAGCTTCCTTTAGATCTGAATTCGACCCCTTCAACTCTTAGAGATCTCGACCTTGTTGTGCGGCGTCATTCCTCATTCCCCGGAGTTCGATCTGGATGTCCTCTTGCGAATGGGCGTGATCCTTGATGGAATCCCCCACCGTTTTCTTCAATCCCTCGAACCGTTCTTCGATCTCCCGATTGAAATCCTCCAGTAGCCCTTGAATCTTCTCATCGATCAAATCCGCCTTCGATCTAGTGCTTGTCGCCATTGGATCTTAGCGCTCTGATACCAATTTGATACGATCCGGGGATCGAATCAATCAAATCGATATATTTTTAAAGAGAAAAAATATAAAAAGAGGATTTTTGATAGATAAGAAAAGCGAAGAACTACAATAATTGGGTTTCCTTCGAGACAAAACCCTATCTCCTAACTTTGAATGTCGGATCAAAGCCTAAAAACACTCTCAACGATGCCTAACAAGTTCTTCACAAATCAAGCATAACCCTAACAATGGCGGCTAGCCCTAATAAATAGAAAAGTGTGGATTTACTATTCTAGCATGAAAAGATTAGAATACCCCGGAAGCCACTAAACCCACTACGTGACGATCCCGCGTCTCCTACGCCTCACGTATGTCACGATAGGTGGACCCGCATCATGAATGGCCGGTGGGGTAGGTGATGCGTCCGCATCACATACATACACATATACTTGTACATATTTGTTCATGCCTATTTTTGATGGTCCGTTCAACCGCAAAATCGAGGGATGGACTGCGAGCTTTCTTGACATTCTTTTCATCATTAATCCGGAGTAGCACGAAGCTTGTAGTAGTCTGCATGCCTCGATGCATGTAATATAAAGCCTCTAATTTAATTTCAACGTAATTGTGTATTTGGTATTCGATGTATGTATTCCTATCCATAACATACATGATATATATATATATATATGTATGTATGTATGTATGTATATATATACATATATATGTTTATTATACGACAGCAAATGACATGATAACCTACTTATTGTACACCTAATTTGGCTTACACAGAAAAGAATTTAAATATAGCCATATCTATTTACACACACACACTATATTATAGACCAAATTTCACCCAAGTAGCAAAGAATCTAAATATACACACATATCTACCCATGTCTTATAGGCTTGCATGTGTACAAGTATGCACCATTGTGTCCTATATTGAGTTGCATGTGGTGACGACAATGCGTGCAGGTGCCACCGACTGTGGTGACGACGATGACGTTGAGAACTAAAATGGAGAACGATCATGATAATGACCGTGATTACATATGGCAATGATGACTGATAATTGCATGGATCATGGATGATCGAAATGACACCAACGGAGCTCTGGGAGAAGTTTGGTGATGGTGGGCACATGCTGACATAGATATGCACTTGAGATTGAGACATGACGGGCAGCTTGGTGGTGGATATAAATGAGGGCATTCTTTTAGGGGAAAAAAATTGGGAGATAACAAGCAGCGATATACATGATTTAAATATGAATTGGGTAGTTTTTTTATAGTATCAGCATCTAAAATCATTTACCTATTACAGATGCAGAAACAGATATTATATACAAAGAAAATTCAGTATTAATATCAGAAGGGGAGTAATTAGTATAGATCAGATTTGAACAAATGGCCATATTTGATAGAAATGATATATATCGGATGTAGATGCATGGATAAACATGACATAAAATTTATCAATTCAATTCTGGAATCAGCTTCATCCTAATTACGTAGGCACGTCCAAATATAAATGGATGCTATGATCAAAGATTTGGGTGATGAAGGCAAGTGACTCATGAGTATGGTACATTCTGGACATATCAGATATCTATATTTGTATTTGTATCTGAAAAGAATCTAACCCTACTATCCAAATCAATATCTATATTTGGGATATAAAATTTTGATAACTTTATTCGCATCCTGTTGGATATGGATGCAGATTCGATTAGGATAATCCAGATTCATTTATATTCCAAAAAGTAATGGAATTAAGAGATAATGTGCAATGATCGGTTAGTTTTAAAATTGTGAGGATGAAGCTTTTGAGGGAAATGGAAGAAAGCAAATAAATGGGCTAGGGCAAACTGCTTTGGTTACGCGAACTTGGCGCTAAATGGACTTAAGGGAATAACAAAAAACAAGGTTTACAAAAATCAGAGTGACACCCAGCTAAAATCACTCCATGCTTAAGTTAAGCAAGTTGTGCGAGACGTTAATTAGCTTAAAATTCAGTTTTTAAGTTGTGTGAGAGGTTAAAGTTGGTGCTCCCCAATTCTAAGTTGGTCTAATGTGTTAGGTTAGGTTAGATTATAACCCTAAACAGAACAATATTATCTTGATTTAGCACCTCTAGCTGCTTAGCAACAACGATTAGAGTTTAAACCCTATCCAATGTCCTACGTAGAGTGTAAATGATTGTCCTTCGTATGCTGTTATATATGAGTATCAGCTATGTAAGAAGCAAATTACTCATTGGCTTAATAAATTTACTCTCCACTATTTTTTACAACGATCGGACCCTTTCATTTTGAAATTCATATTCTCATTTTGATCTTCATGTTCTAAAATCCAAAAATAACAAATATCTAGTTAACCTAATAAGTTTTACGCAGTTCATATACTTGTCACAAATTTAACCGTTTTACTCAGTTCATATACTTGTCACAAATTTAACAGTTTCATTTCAGCAACTATGTGAACGAGCAAAAACCTTTTGACTTCATTGGTTATTTGGTGTTTAAGTATTTAAAAATATGATGATAAAAAAAATGATTCCGATCGCCTAAAAATAGTAGAGAATGGACTTTTTAACCAAAGCCAATGCGAAATTTTCTTCTTGGCTATAATTAATACCCATATTCTTCATATATACGATGTTATTTGCCTTACCAAAATGATGTAAGCAGCAAAAGAGTCCTAGCTCAACGGCACCAAGTTCAAGTTGCAAAGAAAATGATATGGTTAGATCCAAAACCTAATAAGGGTCTTGATATATAATGAGATCAAAAAAGGCTGAAAAAACAAAAAAATGATATGTGCCTTTAGCATCGTGGTGATCAAACCGTAATGCTAACTTGATCATATACAATGAGTATATAGACTACTGACTTCTCACGGTTGCATTGCATGGATACCAACCTTATAATCAACCAATTAGTTGGATGATAAAGGTACTAAGCAGCTTGAAAGCATATGAGGTTGCAATCCATAAATCAAAACTAATGCTCTTCTTAATTTCGCATCTGTCTTTGTTCTATTTTTGTTTAGTTTTCGCATAAGAGGTTTTATCATGCTTACCTGGATTTCAAACTTTTGGACCAGAAATGCCTCAGTGTTACCTATGACAACCTTGCTAGCTTTGTTTGACAGCAATTAAAAACAGTTGAGATAAGATGGGATTCTTTGCTTGAATATGCACCCACATCACAAATTACATATATCGTGTGCTTAATACAACAATAACATGCCACGTGAATCCACTGGTACGACACCGGGTCGGTGTATTCATGAGTTGTTGCAACACAAGAATAACCAAAGACAAATATATTGCAAACAATGAACTTTTATCATATGAGAACAATAGTTACCTCAACCTTAATTATCATGACTCACCTTGGACGACAGCTCCTAAGATTGTTTGTTCCTTCTTGGATCTGCATACCACAAACGAGAACTGTTAGAAGGTGGTTAGGATGGTGTCCGACCTAAAAGCCTCTGATGCTCAAGTTAGATCCAAAGATCAATAAGTATGCCCTTGCATATGTATAGCATGCAATGGTATAATCCAGGTATGGAAAACAAAAGAAAATATATAGCAAAACCAACGGTAAAAGAATGTAAAACCTTGGCCACCTATATGTGTTGTGTTCCCATAGAACTCTTTGGGTTTAAGTGAGTTCCATCCCAATGGTCACGATACTGAGACATCTTAGTAGAATGAGGAAGCGAAGGTTGATGATAGAGCTAAACATGACAGCTAAAACCTCAAAAGATGTAAATATGATTCTTTAAAGAGCGATTAATTAACCAAGAAGAAAGCTAAAGAGCAATCTAAGAGGTTAAATTTAGGGTGTATACCGACACTTATAATAAGATAGATACAATTGAGAGAGAGAGAGAGAGAGAGAGAGAGAGAGAGAACATACAAGGCTACTGTAATGAGGGAGAAAAAGTAAGGGGTTAATGTGCATTTGAATGCATTAAAGATGAAAACACAAAAAAATTGAACAAAGATAATGAGAGCAAAAGCAAATGGATAGAGTACTTTGACAAACTATTAAGAAAAGTCATAAATAAGATATAATAGATAATGAACTTTCTATGAGATAAATGGGAATCAGGTGGCCAAGGAGAATCCTCTCCTTGGCCACCATCCAGGCCGCCCATCACCCATGATGGGGCCCACACACCCACAAGTGGGGTGGGTGGCCTGGATGGGGGCCAAAGAAGGGATTCACTCCTTAGCCACCTGATTCTCATTTATCTCACTTTCTATAGAAAAGCTGCATTATAATTTTATATAAAGAATCAGAGTATGGGAGGTAAGAGAAGCTTTAAAGAGGAAAAAACGAAAAAATCACTTGGACAAGATAAGATTTCTATTAAGTTATGAAAATACATAGGAGATGTAGCTGTCATATGGTTAGTAAAACTATTCAACAAAATTTGAAAATCAAATAAAAAATCAAAGAGGGGAGAAATAGCACTTTGGTACCTTTGTAAAAATTAAGGATAATATACAAAATTACTATATGAATCACGTTAATGTATCATACGCTCAAGCCACGGGAGAAGGTGATCAAGTTTACGTTGAGAAAGAATATGATAAGAATTTCTAGGGTTTGGAGTGGTAAAAACTGATTTTTATAGGTAATAAAGTAGAATACAAAGAGAGATCGGTTACTTTCGAGAGGAAACAGCTCTCCTAGCTTTTGATTCAAAATAAAAGCCTAAATCCTCCTAAGATCTAAACCAATCTAATCCCATACTTCTCTTCTCAAGATTCTTCTCCAAATTCAACATTAAAAAAATCTCTAACCCCCTCTTATATTTAATGAACTGATTTGTCCACAATTACAAAAATGCTCATGAAGCCCAAAATTACAAGTTTTCCTACCGCACCACAATTCTAACATTACTCCACTTCCCCAAAACCACCTTGTCCTCAAGGTGATGTCATAAAATCCATAGGTATCCTCCTCCAAATGGGTGGGCTCATCTCCTCCTCGCTCTTCTTCGCTCTTCCTCCTCAATTGTCGCGCCTTTACCTTCTTCGACGACCAACACCTGTAGAGAATGATCTTGAAAATGATGTCCCGGCCTGAACCTCTCACTACATCGGAAGGATAACCCGTTGGGGTGCATGTCCAGAATTTCCTTCTGTGTAAGATGCATGAACCTGTCGTCTGTTGGATGCCCACTACTCTTCTCCTTAACTATCTGACCCATCGATGAATGGATACTCTTAGCCTCTGTCATGGCAGGAGTGCAGGAGTAGTCTTGCTCGTCGTTTCCTTAGTCGCGAGCACCACATTAATCATGTATTCCACCATTTGGGTCAGCTCCATGGTCTCTCCAAGCCCCCTCACCCTTAGTATACGCAGCTCAGTTCTGAAGTTCTGATGTTCTCATGTAGCCCATTCATGAAATTTCCCTACAATGTCACCTTAGCTATCCCATTACTCGGCCTAAGAACGTCTCGATCCTCTTTCTATAGTCACTAACTGTGGCATCCTGCCTGGGCGCAAGGAGCTACTCGTGTAAAACTTGGCCATGAGTGTCTCAAAATCGGTCTTGCAAGCAGTCCTTGAACTCCTATCATGGCCTCACAGATTGCCTTTGTTCCATCTACAAGTATCAAGATGAGCCTTTCACTCTAAGAAAACCCGACTGCCCATAATTTCTCCTCCTCAGTCAAGTAATTTACCGTGAAGTATCTCTCTGCTCGATAAACCCGTCCATATGTATCATCCACTCGAAAACCGACAACATCAGCTTCCTGACCATGCTTTCAGGGCCGAATACCCCATGCACTGCTCTCTCCCTAGACTAGTCGAAGTGAAATTGCTGACAGTCATCTTGTTGAGCTCTCATATCTTTTCACGCGTCTTGCTCTGCCTCACCGTCGTTCTCCCAACCTCCATTGCCCCAATCCGGATATAATCCACCTACAAAGCCTCGATAGTCACCACCTCGGTCGCCATAACGCTTGAATTAGTCGCCACCTCCCCACGCTTGGTACCAAACTCCGGAGGCCCTCCCATATGCGTCCCAGGGGCCATTGGGG
This sequence comes from Scilla litardierei, assembly GCA_030789695.1. NCBI lineage: Eukaryota > Viridiplantae > Streptophyta > Magnoliopsida > Asparagales > Asparagaceae > Scilla > Scilla litardierei. Next base: position 192,033,931 of record CM061139.1, on the reverse strand, counting down.
CCTCGAGTCGCTGTTCCAGGGCTTGCGGCACTACTGGACTCCAAAGAAGGGGCAATCATCCCCCGGAATCCTGATAGGGGCTCCGACAGCTGCACAGGGGGTTAGCAAGTCCCTGACATCTGTGTCAGGGCCAGCGAGTCCTCGCGGATGTGTCGGAGGCCAGCGAGTCCTCAGGGCACCGTGAGTCCCTGGGGCTTAGAAACAGGGGCCGCCGCCGCCTAGTTAGGGTTTCGGGACTCGACGTCCCTTCCGCCAAGGGTTTCAAAGTCGGACTCCACCCCCATGGTCGTGGAGGGGGTTTTGCACCCAATCTTGTGGTTCTTCGCCAGTGGGTGGTAGATCTTCTTCAAAGATAACGTCTTTCCCTTTCCCATTTCCAGAAATTGCTCCTTTAAAAGTCGGACTCCACCCACATGGTCATTAAGGGGGTCTTGCACCCAATATTACAATTTGTCAGCCGTGGGTGGTAGATCATCAAAGATGACGACTTTTCCTTTCCTCTTTCCAAAAATTGCCCCTTTCACCATGGATCCAAATTTTGTTGTTGCCTTCCTTTAGATCTAATTTCTCGGGTGAAGAACGACGCTCCATTTTCAAAATTTTCTCCATTCGGACATCCTGGAAGCTCTCATCCACGCATGTGACATCTTCATTGTTGATTCAATTGAAGACAATCTGTTCTCCAATTTCTCCAATGATTGATAAGATTTCTTCAATCCCTTCACCTCGGTGTCGAGCTTTTTCTTTCAAAGCTTCTACTTTTCTTGTCGACATCAGATCGAAAGGCTTTGATACCAATTTGATAGGAATTTCTAGGGATTGGAGTGGTAAAATCTGATTTTTATAGATAATAAAGTGAAATATAAAGATAGTTTGGTTTCTTTTGTGAGAAATTGCTCTCCTATCTTTTGATTTAAGATAAAACCCTAAAATCTCCCAAGATATAAATTAACCTACTCCTACACTTCTCAAGATTCTTCTTCAAAGTTGCATAAGAAAAACAGCCGTAACCCCCTCATATATATAATGGACTGATTTGTCCATAATTACACAAATGGTGGCCCTGAAACCTAAAATTACAAAGTTGCCCCAGCAACCCTATTCTAATATAATATCATCATATGACAATATCAACTTGGTTTTATGCTAGAATGTTCGACAAAAGACGCAATCTATCTCATCATGCAGATTATGAAGCAATATAAAGCAATGAAGAGATATTTACGTATGATCTTAACTAATATAGAGAAAGCATATGATAGTCTCTAGAAGAGTTCTGTGGCAGGCATTATTGAAGAAAGTGATCCACAAAGTATATTGTTCTAATTCAAGATATGTAGCAAGGAGCAGTCACTAGTGTGAAAACTTATGTATGAATAACATATAACTTTCTGATTACCATTGGGTTATATTAAGGCTCGGCTCGGAGTCCACTTTTCTTTGTTCTATTAATGGATCAACTCACTAGGCATATTCAAGATGAGATGACTTAATATATGTTCTGTGTAACTGATATTTTGATTAATGAGATTAAACTGGTGTAAATACAAAGTAAACTTTGAAGGCAGATATTAAATGTTCAAGACTGTAGACGTAAGCATGAATATGATAGAACTCGCGCAAATCTAAAATTAAATTGATAAAACTAGAAATAAAAAGAATAACGTGGCCACAATTATGGGGCAACCACCCTCCCAAGACGCCAAAAAAGAGGAATTCTGCACTCTTCCTAAGAATTCTCCCGCACAATATCAAAATCAAGCATAAACTAGGGCCGGCTAGCACCCCTCCCTCTAATACAATTTTAGAAATTAGCCCATTACTCAAATACCCTTACCTAATAAAATAAACTAAAACACTCAAAATGACCCCTTATTGGACGGGCTGGCCGGATCTAACATTACTCTGCCCCCGAAAATCCATTGTGTCCTCAAGGTGGTGCATGAAGCTTCTGGTGGTCCTACTCCAAGTGGGAGTCGTCTTCCACTCCGACCTCTTCATCCTCTACGTCATCCTCCTCGTCTTCTCCGACTACCAGCACTTGCAGCTTGCACACCCCATAGTGGTGCCCTATGGTGAACTGCTCATCGCATCTGAAATAGATGCCTTTCTGCCTCTTCTCCCTCATCTCGGCATCGGGCATCCTCCTGAATTGATCCATTACTGGCGGTGCGCTGCTCTGCTCCTCCGTCTTCTCAATACTCGCTTGATCCGCCCATGTAGCTGCCTTCTGTTCTCCTGTCGCGGTCGGGACACTACGAGAAACCGGTCCCCACTCCAACCACCTCTCGCCTTTCTCTCCTCCAACTACCGTTCATCTGTCCTCTGAGCGTACTCTATGGCCTCCATCAGGCTCTGAGGCTTCTGCATGCAAACTGCTGCTCGAATCGTACCATGTACACTTGTCCAGATCGGGCCTCAAACCTCTCTAGATAATTCCTCACGGTGCCCGCCTGCCAGAGTGAAAGAAGCTGCTCCATCACATTCCCTAGATGGGGATCTCTAAATCTCTCCACGATTTGGTCGCTGATCTCCTCCTATGAGCGAAAAAGACATCTCGCATCCTTCCATTGAAACCACGCGAGGGCCTTCCCATCCAGACAAATACCTGTCGCCTCCAGCTTCTGCTCCTCAGTCATGTGAGACTCTAAAAAATCTCTTTGCCATGTTGATCCACGACACAGGATCCACCCTGTCGAATACATGCATCTCCAGCTTTCGCAGCCTGTCCATATTGAACAACCCCTGGTCTCCTCGTCCCCTGTCATATCTGGGCTGGTGGTAGTGTTGTCACCTCTCCTGGTGTGTCTCATGTGCTCCCGGTGCCCCTCTTCCACGATCTCCATAGCCCCCTCGGGTCCCTCTCCTTGTCCTCCATAGCCTCCCACATCACCACCACCACCATAGACACCTCCCTCTATCATCATAGTAACTGCTGCCCCCATCCTTCCCGTAGTGAGTCCCCCCACCGTGTACTTGCCCTGGGTAGCCGTTGGACGGTGGATAGTTTTCCTCATAGCTAGGACGCGTCACAGAAGCCCGAAAAACAGCGGTACGGGGCTCGCCGTGCTCTTGGAACCACTGGCAGCTGCCAGGGGGCTGTCGTGGGCTGCCGGACCCCCTGCGGCCCTTTCCGGGGCTGCCGGAGGGCCGACGGCCCCTCCTGGGTGGTCAACAGGGTCGGCCGACCTTGCCGGATCTCATCCGGAGTGAGGCGACTGCCCCCGCCCAGAGCTGGACCCGGCCGCCCCTCCCGGGTGAGATTAGGGTTTCGTCGGCCTTCCTCTACTCTTCGACGGATCGTCTCGCAATAGTCATCCACCCATGGCCATCCTTCTTCCTCCTCGTAGTACTCGTCGTCTTCGAGAAACGATTCTTCGTCAATTTTCTACATCGTTCCCTTCCCCTTGTCCAAAGGTGGTACCTTTGTCGCCGATTTAGGGTTTCCATCATCTTCCCCATCCTTTTCCGTGATGATTGACAACTGAAAAATTAATTGCACGAGCACTTCCTCTTGTTTCTCTTGCTTCGACGTCAATCTATCAACGGAAACCGTCAACTTTGACATGGATTCATCGTTCTCCGCCAAATATTTCTTTATCCCTTCGATCTCACCATTGAACTTCTCCCCTAAAGTCTCGTACTTGTCCTTCAATCTAGTCGACGCCACCATGGATCGTTACGTGCTCTAATACCAAAATTGATAGAACTCGAGCAAATCTTAAATTAAATTGATAAAAGTAGAAATAAAAAGGATAACTTGGCTACAATTATAGGGACAACCATCCTCCCAAGACGTCAAAAGAGAGGACGTCCGCACTCTTCCTAAGAATCCTCCCACACAATATAAAAATCAAGCATAAACTAGTGCCGGCTAGCACCCCTCCCTCTAATACAATTTCAAAAATTAGCCAATTACCCAAATACCCTTACCTAATAAAATAAACTAAAACACTCAAAATGACCACCCTATTGAGCGGGCAGGCCGAATCTAACAGAATACAACCGAGTATATGAAAGTAAATTTAGTAGCGTGAGACATAAAGATTATAGCATGTTGAAGTTGAATAAAAACATTTCAATAAGTATTTTAGGTATCTCGGGTTGGTTATTCAAGAAGACGCAGTGATTAAGGAAAACATTGATCATTGAATCAAAGCAACATGATTGAAATGGCGAACAACAACAGAAGTATTGTGTGATCAATCATACACTGTTACAGATAAAAAGGAAATTTTACATTATATCAATTAAACCAACTTTATTATATGACACAGAGATAGAAATGTGAATGCTATAGTTGTAGTGTGTAAATATTAGAAATATAACATAAAAACGAGCGCATCCAAGTGAAAGTATGCGTGATTCCTATATAGAATAAAATAAATTAACATCAGTCGAGATGACTTAACCATATACGTCGAAAATTTAGTGATGAGTCCATAAGAAGACAGAACATATAAATGTTGAGAGCAAAAGCAAGAGATGTTGGCCAAAGAAGGTATCAATGGAAGTGATAATAAGAAATATTAAACATTTTGGTTTGGCGAAAGAGAAACTTTAGATAGTAATGTATGGAAAACGAGTATCCATGATCACGATCCGACATGATCACGATCCGACATTCTTTCTATTAAGTCTATGAAGCCGGTCCTAATTTTTGAGATGAAGACTAACATGATAATGATAATGATCACGATCCGACATTCTTTCTATTAAGTCTATGAAGCCGGTCCTAATTTTTGAGATGAAGACTAACATGATAATGATAATGATGATTAAGTCTTGAAACTGGCATATCACTACCTAATTGAATAGAATGATTGTTAAGCAACTCATTAAGGTTATGAAGTTCATGACCACCAAAATTCCTATTTCTCCTAAGAATCAAATTTCATTAGTAGACGTTGTTTGAATGGTAATCCTGAGAGCTAACTAAGCAACACGGGAAGAATGCAAGCTTATAGGCTTCAAGAAACAAATGCATCAATGGAATAAGTTGGATCCAATGATCTTCCCTAAATCTAGTTTTAGCACTAGACACAACTCTCCAACTAAGATTTACGAGGAACGGATCCCTAAGATGAAGGATAGAGCTTACAAATACTGATTTGGATGGGGATGTGAATAGATGATAGATAGGTATGTCCGGGTAATAAAGAGAATTGAGCACGTTACCAACAAGAGAATTGTGATCCAAACATTTCCAGAGCCACCTATCCAATAAAGCCATATTAAAAGTGTCTATGCCAATGACTCCCCCCCCCCCCTCCCCGTGGGCGTTCTTATAAAGGTAAACTGTCCTCCAGTTCACAAGACGTTTGTGCTTGCTTCCTTCAGAGAAGGTAGCAATGCTGTCAATTTTATTCCTGGACTAGAGTGAATTCTAGATAAAAGCATAATAAAAAGGTAAAGAAGAGTGTGTTAAAATAAGTTTATTATTGGTTAATGGTAGAATAGTCTTTTTATTATTTGCAAGACTATAGAAACTCTTTTCTTTGTATTTTTATTTTTAATGTAATTTATGAGAAACCATACCTTTTCCTCTCAATATAGATTTATTAAATTCACACGGTATCAGAAAAATAGGTTATGAAATTTATTGATTGCATTGAAGAACGATGAATCACACCCACAGCTTTTGCGGATTCAATTTTGGTTGATCATCTTCCTCTTGATGATTTTGGACAAATCTTGTTCATTTGCCGCAAAAATTCGAATCTTTCAGCTACCATTGCTGCTCGCGCTTCGATTTTTTCAGACTCTATATGTCGAATTTTTTCAGCCGCCGTGAGATCCTTGCATTGGCGGAACCTTTTTTTAAGTCACTGGAGGTTACTATTTTTGTTTTTTGGGTTTTGCTGGTTAGACCTACATAATTCAAGGATAATTGCAAACGTCGCTTCAAGAAGAAACAAAATCTTTTCTATTGTAAATAGAATACCTAGTAGGAGAATAAGATTGTATCTATTTGAAAGATTATATTCTATCTATGTATGAACTCTCACATCTCCTATAAATAAAGGCATGGGGTCTCCCCAGACGCACGGTTCACAACACGTTATCAGTACGTTCTCCCTGAGTTTCGAAGGCCTGTTAGTTGCGAAAGCTAGGAGGAGACGATCGATCCATTGCGCGCGGACTTCATCCACTCCACGCGTTCGTCTTCTCGATTTTTGATGTATATCAAAAATGATGTAGTTTCCTTTATCATGATCATGATGCCTACGCTATAGATCTCACATCGAACTAGGAAAAAATCGATTTTTATTCTCACTAGATCTAAGACGATGGATTTTCCACCATAGATCCTCGAAAAGAACATCAAAACCCCTAGACTAGGGTTCTTAATCATAAAAAAACAATATCCCACGCACTGCCGAAGGCTCCCCGCTGCCAACAGTCGTGGGTTGCCCCTCGTCCCTCCCATCGCCCCGTTGACGTCCACCGACATCGGCGGTAGCACGCCGCCGCTTTGACAGGCGGCAAAACCCACATTATGGTTTAATCAAAAAAATTCCCTAACCCTAAATGCCGATGGCCCCTCGCCGTTGGCGGCCTCCCCTCCAAATGTCGTGCCCACAGCGGCAAAGGCATCTAGCCGCCGAACAGTGACGAAACCCCACGGGGTTTTCTCAAAAAAAATTGTCCACCGACGGCCCCCCTCACTGTCGGCACCGTTGCTGCCCCCACGCAATGAAGCCCATGGCAGCCTGTGGGCTCCGACCCACAATCCGGGAAAAAAGGGAAAGAAGCCATGGGCCTGAAGCCCACGGCGGCATGTGGGCTCCGACCCACAGTCCGGGAAAAAAAGAAAAAAAGACATGGGCCTGAAGCCCACGACGGCCAAATAAAATGTTTTTTGCTACAGGCTTAAAGCTCGCAACCCAGAGGGCCGCAAGTCCTACCATTTTCGAAAAAAATTGTTTATTGTTGTGGGTCTCAGGCCCGCATGCCTACTATTTTCTAAAAAAGAATAAAAACACAATAAAACAGGAGGGCTTTATGGGCCAAAAATAAATGGAAAGTACGGAAAAATTGTGAAAAATATGGGGATTTACAAGGGGCAAATTGGGACATTGGAGAATTATAGTAGGCATAAAAGGAAATCTTTTCTTTTACAAAACAAACTATTTAAGGGCACTATTCAAATTTATTTGAATTGACCCCTATACGCACAACTTATTCATAGCGTATTATCATATATGATGCCTAGGTTTGGATCATATTTATATACTTTGCATCACATTTTTCCACATATTCTGGGATAAATTTTATGATTTGTTGTGTGGGCATTAGCTTAATAATTATTAAGATCTTGCGACCACTCTGTCGATAGTCATCTAACCAAATAGTGTATGACATAATCCCATGATCTGAATAATTATTAAGCATTAAATATGATATATTTATCCTATTTTGAATCTGTGATTCATGTGATACGTTATAAACATGTTTAATGGGCACAAATTTTGCTTGAATGACTAATTGTGGTTTTGGATCGGTTGTTTAGTCACGCATTTTACTTTTCCAGCACTTTTTTATTCCTTTTGGGAGAAATTGTAGAGAGAAAGTATGTAATGCCCAAGACAGATGACCATTTCCATGGAGGCGGAGGCCACTCCTGAAGATGAAGATATTCATGAGACCCATGTGATTTCCAAAGTTCTAATTTTCTTTCATTTGTGTAAAATGGACTGCAATATGGACTTTTGGACATTATTTTTTATGTGGTGACTTGCCGATCCACGCAATTAGTTTATCCCTTTAAAATTACCTCTGCATTTAATAATGTATTCAGTATTATTAATACATGCAAAATTGTATTTTTCTAGATAAATGACAAAATATTGCAAGCGTCAATTTCGAAATTATGGATGCATCAGAGAAGAATTATTCAACCTAGCAGCTGGATGTTAAATGCCACCTGTGAGCTCAAGCCCTTCTAGCCCCAATAACAAAAGACAAGCAGGCGATAGACATTGAAAAAGGAAAACTATTATATACATTCGTCGCCACGTGGATAAGACCCTAAAGGCTGAATACCTTACGGTCGAAGATCCACTATAGCTGTGGACTGCCCTTGAGGACATGTAACATCAGAAAAATGTAATACTCACAAGGATCTGTTATAAGTGGGAGAACCTGAGACTTCAAGACTTTAAGTTCATAGCTGAGTACAACTTAGCTCTGTTCAACAGCTCATGCCAGAAATTGTGGTGAAGAAGTCTCAAAGGATCGCATGCTGGAAAAGACTTACACGTCTTTCCATGAAAAAGAGGCGATATTAATGCAGCAATGCCGTAAACGAAAGTTCACTAAGTATTCTACGCTGCTGTCCTGATTGCTAATGGCTGAACAGAACAGAAAGCTTCTTCCAGCCACTCATAACATGTGCCCCGTTGGCACGGCCCCTACCAGAAGCTCACAATGCTTCTTCTTCCTCCAAAAAGAAGAATAACAACAATAAAAGGAAAGACAAGTTCTAGAAGGGGGACCAAACAAAAAGGCCGGATGACAAGTCCACCAATAAAGGAATGAATGGAGGCGGAAGTTCACTTGGCGTAGAAATAACAATAACAGAAATCAAGCACCCCGATCTAGAAAGGAATGGGAAGATCGGTGACATAATTGTGGCATGAAAAGACCCTAGTCCAAAGTGTGCAGAACTCCACGTCACCTCCAAGATTTGTACAAAGAAAGCTGAATCAAATCTGGTGACCATCTATGCTCCAGTCCAGTTCAGTGCTAATGATTTCGAAAAAGACGACTTGTTTGATTAGCTGTTTTTTATCTTTGTTAAAAAATATTTTCATTAAGAACTATTTATGTTTTTCCATAACTATGTAATATACTTCTAAATAAATTAGTTATGTTTTTTTGAAATTAAATGTGCTTTATGCTTCATCTTTTAATAGATGGACTGCTCTCATGACTGCTTAGTAGACATTGCATTAATACATACGATCCTTCAATACAAATGTTGTTTTCATAGCATTATACAATATGAAAGCCCAATAAATACAATATCAGGGCCATTAAACATAATTGGAAGGTTCGGAAAATGCAACACTGGTACAGAAATAAAAATAAAGGATGCATTATTCTCTCCGAATTCAAAAGGAAACTTATTAAGTTTCAAGGACATCCGTTTAAATGGGTTTCACTTAGAAACTGCAAATAAAAATAAAAAAGAATATTTGTATGTGACGTCTCAAGAAAAAGGAATTAAATCCATACTTAAGCGTTTTGAGAGCCTTTCATCAGGCTTAACAATAAAAGATTCGGAGAGAGGAAGCAAATTTGACGGACACCTGAAGTGCCCGATATCATCCATGTTCCTACTTTGACATGATAGACTTGGTCACCCTGTATCGGTTATGATGCACCGAATCTTATTCCAATCATATGTGCATGACTTGAAGAACTAGAAGATTATTCAGAAGGGTGAATTCCTTTGCATCCCTTTCTACAATGGAAAACTAACTACAAGGCAATCTCCACTAAAAGTGGACAAAGAATCTCCAAACTTTCTCGAAAGAATACAATTAGATATATGCGGACCAATCCACCCCCTAGTGGGCCTTTTCGGTATTTTATGGTACTGATTGATGCATCCTCAAAATATTCGTATGTGTGTCTACTATCGACCCGCAACCTAACTTTTCCAAAGGTATCGGTACAAATAATAAAGTTGCAGGCGCATTTTCCAGACAATCAAATAAAGAAAATCCGTCCAAATAATGCTGGGAAATTTACCTCCCGGTCAGTTTAAGAATATTGCCAAGTGACTGTGATAGAAATTGAACATTTTGTGACATATGTTCATACCCAAAATGGGTTGGCAGTCATTAATAAAAAAACTCCAATGGATGTGCCATCCATTACCAATGAAATCCCAGTTGCCGGTGACTGCATGAGAACATGCAATATTGCATGCTGCCTCGTTAATAAAATTAGACCCTCTAGAGGTCAGAGTCTTTCTCCAATGCAACTTGCATATGAAATACCACCGAACATCTCACCTGAGAATTTTCCGTTGTGCAGTTTATATCCATATAGCACAACTGCTGAGGACAAAATGGGTCATCAACGTCGTCTAGTGATCTATGTAGGGTTTGACTCACCCTCAATAATAAGATACCTAGAACCCCAAACGGGAGACGCATTCAAGGCACGTCTTGAAGACTGTGAATTTGATGAGACAACTTTTCCTAAATTGGACCCAGATACTGCAAAATATGAAGCTACATAAATAATATCGTAGGATACAAAATCATTGACCTATTATGATCCGGGAACTAAGCAATGTAAAGATGAGATCTTGAAGATCCTATGCATTCAGAACATTGTTCACCAGTTATCAGATTCATTTATTGACAAACAGAATATTGTCAAATCACACATCCCTGCTGCAAATTCTCTAGCTAGAATTGACATCTCCGAGAATGGATGCAATTCACCAGCAGCAGAAGTAGATGTTCCTCAACTGAAAAGAGGCATACCACCGGGCTCCAATGACAATTCAAGAAAAAGAAAAACTCCTAGAGACCTTGTGACAATACCCACAACAGAAAAATGAGTGCATGTCCATAACCTCATCCCTCCCGGAATCCACTGCGGAGGAAAAGCCGGGAGAAATTGAAATATAATTAAACTGTATACGTATAGGGGATGTGTTGGACAGAAAGAGTAATCGTCGACGATGACTTTGCGTTTCATATTGCCAATCACGTCACTGAAAGCGACGACGATAATGATCTGCATTTTGTTGTTGAATGCAAACGAAGAAATGATTAGGCAGAGTGGAATGAGGCAATAGAAGCAGAGCTGGACTTGCTTAAGAAACGCAAAGTCTTTGGACAAATAGTCCAGACACCAAATGGTGTCAAACCTGTGGGATATGAATGTGTATTTGTCAGATAAAGAAATGAAAATAATGAGATCACACACTACAAAGCAAGGCTTGTAGCACATGGATTTTCCCAATGACCGGGTATATACTATGAACAAACACTCACCGATAATGGATGCGATCACTTTCCGATTTTTAATGAGCAAAGGAAGGATTAGATATGCAGCTAATGGATGTTGTGACTGTATATCTATATGGAAATCTCGATAAAGAGATATACATGAAACTTCATGATTGTTTTTCACTGCCCACAAATTTAAAAGATAGACCTCGGGACGTCTACTCTGTTAAGCTACAAAAATCAATATATGGTTTTAAACCGGAAAGGATATGGTATAACAGACTTGGCGAATTTCTTGTACAACAAGGATTCCGCAACAATGAAGTTTGTACATGCATCTTTATAAGAGTAAAGCGAACATGATTCGTCATAATTACAGTCTACGTAGACGATCTGAATCTCATAAGATCTCCTGAAGAGATCAATGAGATATCTATAAGCCGGACAAAAGAATTTAAAATGAAAGACTTGGGCAAAACAAACTTCTGCCTTGTCTTGCAGATTGAACATTTAAAAGATGGAATCATGTTACAACAAACCACATACACAAAGAAATTATTACAAAGATTTCACATGGACTAATGTTATCCATTAAGTACACATATGATAGTACCCTCCTTGGATTCATATAAAGACCCCTTCCGTCTGTTGAAAGAGTGGGAGGATATACTTGGTCTTGAAGTCTCTTATCTGAGTGCTATTGGAGCACTTCTATATCTGGCCAACTGTACGCGTCCCGATATAGCATTCGCAATGAATTTACTAGCCAGATACAGTGCAGCGCCCAAAAGCGCTACTGGATCGGGGTTAAGCACCTTCTGTGCTACCTCCAAGAGTTAACAAATTTGGGAAAGTTATACAAAAGAGTTTCATCCTCCACACTTGGTTATGCTGATGTAGGATACATGTAACGACCCATATTTTGAAAATTTTTTGGGTTAATTGCATAAAAATACCCTCACGTTTGGGCCATTTTTAAGTAAATACCCTGAGCTTCATTTTGTGACAAATTGATATCATGCGGTGAATTATGGGTTGGCGATGTTAAATTGGACCGTTTTGTCCCTCCTCCCATCTCTCTTCTCTCTCTATACACATTCTCTCTATATCTCCTCTCTCTCTAACGATTCTCTCTCCTCTCTCTAACGATTCTCTCTCTACAGATTCTCTCTCTCTACACACTGAATCTCTCTCTACAGATTCTCTCTCTACCTAACGATTCTCTCTCTACACTGAATCTCTCTATCGATTCTCTCTCCCCCCAATTCTCTCTCTCCTCTCTCTCTAGGGTGGGATGGTGCATGGGGTGGGTGTGTGGGTGTGTTTGCGTGGGGTGTGTGGGTTGTGTGCGTGGGGTGTGTTTGCATTGGGGTGTGTGTGCATGGAGTGTGCGAGGGGTGTGTGTGGGGTTGTGTGTGTGTGTGGAGTGTGCACGTGGGGGGTGTGCATTGTGTGTGTGTGCATAGGTGTGTGTGTGTGTGCATTGGTGGGTGGGTGTGGGCATGGGGTGTGGGGGTGTGCATGGAGTGGGTGTGGGGGTGTGCATGGGTGTGTGTGTGCATGTGTGCATTGGTGGGTGGGTGTGTGTGCATTAGAGTGGGTGAGTGCATGGGTGGGGTGGCTGACACCCCCCTCACACGCACACGCACACGCGCATGCACGCACACATCCCCCAAAGCACACACACCCATCCAAAGCACACACCGATGCACATACCCATTCATACACCCTACTCCTAACACACCCCACGCGCGCGCGTGCATACACACACATGCAAGCACCCACATCCCATGCACATACACACCCACCAATGCGCGCACACAACCCCATGCACACAACCCACCCCACCCATGCACACCCCCAAAGCAAGCACCCACAACCCACGTGCGCGCGCCCGCACACCCCCCATGCAAGCACCCCCCGCTACACACGCATGCAAGCACCCACCCCACGCATTCATCGACCACCCATGCACACACCCGCCCCATGCACACAACCCACCCCACTCATGCACCCACCCACCCCACGCACACACCAATGTGCACACACCCCTATGCACACACACCCACTCCAAGTACCCCCGGCCGACTGCGCGCACATACCCCCATGCACACACACACGCCCGCTAATGCACCCACCGACCCCATGCACACAACCCAGCACACCCATGCACACCCACCCCACGCACACACCCACCCACTCCATATCCACCCCCATGCACACACCCATGCACCCACCCACCCAAATGCGCGCACACACACCCTATGCACAAAGCCACTCCAAGGACACCCCACACGCGCGCGCACGCACCCCATGCACACACACACCCATGCACCCACCCACCCCATGCACACACACCCGAGAGAGAGAATCTGTAGAGAGAGAATTGGGGGGAGAGAGAGAATCTGTATAGAGAGAGAGAACTGGGAGAGAGAGAATAGGTCGAGTGAGAATCGGTAGAGAGAGGATGTGTAGAGAGAGTGTGTGTGCGTGTGAGTGCGTGTGTGATGGCTGGAACGAGGGGATGGGTATTTTCGTCCAAATTTATTGTTTTTGGACGGAAAATTAAAAAAGATATCAACTTGAAACCGGTGCCAAACGTTTGGGTATTAAAATTGATCAAAATGAACCTCGGGGTATTTACTATAAAATGGCCCAAATGTGAGGTATTTTTATGCAATTTACCCAATTTTTTTCAACACTTACCCTACCATTTTATTAAAGTATTTTTCCTATTTCATTCAATTTTCTTGGCCCAACCCCAATTCTCTTCTCCTCTTCACCCTTCATTATTTCTCTAACTAAAACAAGCCCACATCCTTATTTATTTCTAAGCCCGCAACCCATTTCCTTAAAGCCAAATCCTTTAACTTGTTGAAGCCCAATGGTTGAGGCCCAACACCCTTTTAAAACATTTTCCTCATACTCTAAACAATTGTTTAAAGCCCAGGCCCAGCCCCTTCATTTTATTTACCCTATTTTATACTCATTTGCTAAAAAAGGCCGGCACCCTGTACACAAGGTGTCCAACGGGCCGGCGGAGGCCGGGGGGGGCGGAAGCCCGGCCTGCGGCCCGAGCCCGGGCCCGGGCCGGGCCGGGCCGCGGGCCTCCCATTATATTTAAAAAAATAAAAAAAATAAAAAAAATAAGAAAATTGGTTAAAAATCTAAAAAATCTAAAAAAAATATCAAAAAATTCTAGTTATTTACTTGATAAAATTCAAACACTTTGGAAGTAGATAATTAAGCCCGAAATTTTCCTAAGGTCCCGGGTTGAACCTTTAAATTTTATTAATTAAAATCTTTTTTTGAAGGGGGGACGTACATCGGCCAAACTTACCCTTCATGCAATGGCCAAAACAGAAAAATAATACAACTAAGACAATAAAAATTCATCACTCAGCTTCTTCATCGGAATCTTCAGAAAGGTCCTTGTTCTGTGAGCGGCTTTTAGTATGTAACCAATCCTTCGTACATACCGCAACTTTAACAATGTCTTTCTTCAGCCGTGATATCTTGTTGCTCAGAACGCGACCACCTGCACTAAAAGCAGACTCCGAAGCAACTGTAGAAATAGGTACAGATAACAAATCCCGTGCCATAATGGAAAGAATATGATAAAGAGATTCATATCCTTTCCACCAGGCAAGAGGATCAAAATACTCATCATCCATTGCTTCCTCTGAAAAGGGAAATGGATTAGCTAAATATTTGGATAGTTCAATAGTAGAACAATCCGAATTTACGGTTTTTTTGTTTCTTCTTTCCTAACATTTGGCGAATCTTACTAGAAGTAGAAGCAGATGCAGTAGCAGAGACAGATGAATTAAGTGAAACATTACCATATTTAGCCTCATAATTTGCATACATAGTTCTTAAGCTATTTTTAGCAGCAGATACATGTTCAACATGGGAAAATCCCATGTTTTCAGATTACAGTTCTAATAAACCTAGTGCAGCATCCTCCTTAAAACAAGGATCAAAAACTTTAGACAATGAGTAAAGAAGAGGAACCGGATTCCAATACTTAGCTAGTTTTGCAGACATTTCAAGTATCATAGGCATTATGGCAGGGTGTGTACTTTCTCTATGCCTAGATATCTGATCAGAAATTAAAACTAATTGTTCTAATCCTAAATAAGATGTTGGGTAGTAAACCCCAGAAAATTTATTTGAAGCAGTAAAAAACTTCTAAAAAGTCGTGCAGATGCTCTACAGTTAACCACTCTATATCAGTAATGTCAAAAGCAGGATCATGTGAAAGATATGTAAGTGCATAATCTGTAATCTGCTCTCTATTTTTAAGCATGGATCGCAGCATTAAGTAGGTTGAGTTCCACCTTGATGCAACATCAAATTTAAATGCCAGGTATGGTTTTTGTCTAGTATGACACAGTTGTTTGTACTGAAGTCGTCTAGTGCCAGAAATATGTATGAACAACATGATATTTCAAATTTTTTCTATATAAGGTGAACAAGTAGCAAGTCCATCGTGAACTATCAAGTTCAAGACGTGACATGCACATCTTTGATGGAACAACCCAACCACTTCAAGGGGCAAAGTTCTTTTTAAAACGTTAATTGCACTAGTGTTATTAGATGCATTATCAAACGTAATTGAAAAAATTGTCTGCAATATTAAAATCATGAATAACATCCATTATTACATTAGCAATAGCACCACCAGAATGTGCTTCCTCTAACATTCTAAAACCAATAATCATTTTATTCAGCAAGTATGAATTATCTACATAATGAGATGTAACACATAAATATGATGCACCCCATTTTGTGGTCCAAATATCAGAAGTCAACGTTATTCTAGATTTTACACTAGCAAAAGTTTCAATCAATTTAGCTTTACCAGCTTTAAAAGCTGACATAGCGTCTCTTCGAAGAGTGTTTCTAGGCACTCTTCTAAAGGCAGGGTTAAGGGCCAACTGATTAAGTCTTTCTAAATCGGAGCTTTTCCCATAAGTAAATGGTAATTCTTGACATATTACAAATCGTGCCATCTCTTTTCTCAAATTCTCAGTAGAGTATGAGAAATTAGATAAAGAGGAAGAAGAGCCAGATAAGTTTAGTGTTGTCTGTTTAAGGTCCTTTTTTAAGTGAGAGGCATGGTGTCTCTTTAGGTGGGTTGTGCCATCAGAAGGTTTGCAAGTAAAATCAGATCTACATATTTTGCAAAATGCCTGCGTGCCTCTGCCTCGGACAGATTCAATTGAAAAGTGCTCCCAAACCGCAGATTTTGTTGATCTGGGTTGGGTTGTTGGTGTTACTTGTGTAGGTGGAAGTGGAACATCAGCAGGAATAGGTTGTGATTGTGTAGCAGCGTGTACAGAAGATGTTTGTGCAGACATAGTATAGACAGGTTGCATAGTATTTGGGTACTGATACGATTCAGTTTGTTCATTTTGTGACATTTCCAAATGGTCATAATTTTGGGTTTCTGGGATGTTATCCCGCAATTTAAAGTTATCTTCCTCCTCAGTGTTGAGGTGGAAATTATAAGTCCGGCCCCTACGGTTTGGTCCCGACATTATTCTAAAAATTTAGGAACCTAATTTGTTGACAGCGGATTGAACTGAGATGATGATGACAGCGGAGGAAGATGAGAGCGATATCGATTTGAGTCGCGAATCTTGATCTTGATTGAGAGGGGTTGATCTTGCTTGCTTGAACGTATGAGAG
This sequence comes from Scilla litardierei, assembly GCA_030789695.1. Taxonomy (NCBI): domain Eukaryota; kingdom Viridiplantae; phylum Streptophyta; class Magnoliopsida; order Asparagales; family Asparagaceae; genus Scilla; species Scilla litardierei. The sequence continues at coordinate 192,017,261 of CM061139.1, read as the reverse complement.
AGTTTGAGAGAGTTTGAGAGTTTGAGAGAGTTTGAGAATTTGAGAGTGAGAATTGTGAAAAAAATGAGAGGGGTGATTCGGGTTCAATATTACATATTTAACCCCCCATTTAGCCCTATTTTGTGCTCATGTGATGCTACATTGTTCTCTAATTTATACGTATTTTCTACACATTTATTTATTAGAGAAAACACACTATTTGAGCACAAAACAGCATTTAATGACGTAATTCTGCACTTTTTATATTTTTCTTAGCACCGTCTCGATCTCACGATTCCAACGAATATTTATTTGTATTTTTCTGAGATCTGTGCTAATTACTATGAATTTTTGAATGTAGAATACTATTTAAATGAAGAAATACGTTGGAAATACGAAAATACGGTCTCCAACCTATCACATGCCGACACGTGGCGCAATCCTAGGGGTTTCCGCCCGATCGAACGGCCCGATACTTGAGATTATCTCTAAAATTTCCTGACCGTTGGATGATGATCCAACGGTCGCTAATCTCGCCAGTGCAGAGCGGATATACGGCGACGTGGCCAAATCATGGCCGCTGATCTTTGATCCAGCGGCTACAATTGAAGCAGCGAATTCTTTTACGAGCGAGCGACGTGGCATCTCGCCGTTCGTTCGATCGCGAATCGACGGTCCCGCTCAACTCTGATTCGAATTCGAAGAACGCAGCGGAGCGCCTCTCCTTGAGACACGTGGCGATCATCGGAGCCTCTCCCGCATTATCCGACGGCGCTGAATCGTCCAATTCGAACACGAATTCGCGAGGCTAGCGAGATTTGAGGGACACGCGGCGGGCATCCATGAGTTTGCCGCTTGAACGGACGGCAGGGATGGACTCAGTTCGATATCAATTTTGAACGCCCAGCGGCGACGTGGGACGATCTCCGCCGCACGATCTCGATCTAATGGCCGAGAATCACACCCGCAAGATCCTTAACGAGCAGGCAAATGGGATTCGAAGAGCTTAGCGGGCGGCGACCCGCGAGGCGTGACACGTGGCATCACCAAGGCAAATCCCGCTTTGATCGAGCGGTCGTGGTTTGATCCGCTCCAGATGTGCGGCCCAGATGTATTCGGGCGCGAAATGGATGCGGGTTTGAACCCGTTAAGCCCAATAAACCCGCAATCTTATTATATAAGCGTATTTAGGGTTTTTTGGGCGTATTCAAGCAGATTGGGGCGTATTTTGGGCGTATTGGAGGCTCTAGGAGCCGTATTTTCCCCCTGAAAAATTCTGTAAAATTCCAGAGGCTTGTTTCTAATTTTCAGAGAGTTTTGAAGACTTTTCAGAGAGATTTTGTGATATTCTCTTCAACTTTAGCTTGTATTTGGGTGTTTTAGCTTGTATTTTGCCTCTAAACTTCCGTATTTTGCTATTAAACCTATGAATTCTGATCTGAAAATTGTTTATTTCTGCGCCATGAGTAGCTAAATTGTTATTGTGCATGGTTTGGAGTAGTTAGGGGCTATGATTTGTGTTAGTTTGGTTGAAATTCCTTGTGTTTAATCGTTAAACGTCGCTAAAATTGTAATCGTTGTTCGTAAATCGACTTTTTTAGATTCCAAAAGAATTAATTAAGTTGACGATCGCCCCCAAAAGGGTGAGTTTTGATCTCCCCAAAAGGGAGTTTCATCCCGTAGTTTTGATCTCTCCAAAAGAGAGTTTCATATCGTATTATAATCTTAGCGACGATCTTTTTGAATATTTTGTTTGAACCCCCAAAAGGGCATCTTCCGATGAATTGCTCCCAAAAGGAGAATTCATTGAGTTATATTAGGTATTTTCCGGTGAATTGCTCCCAAAAGGAGAATTCATTGTGATATATTCATCAACCAAATTAATACGAATCGTTGACCCTAGCGAACCCATACCATGTGCAAACTCTTTATAAATATTTTCTTACACGATTTTCTATGTTTATTTTGTTCACATGTTCACATCACCATCACCGTCACCATTGTTGAAGTGTTTAGTTTCTTTCCGATAGATTTCTATTTGATTTGAATTGTGGTTGCAACAGATTTCTTCCCGTGGATTCGACACCTGGACTCCCAGGTTTTACTACTTGTACGGACTCTTGCACTAGAGAGAGAGCACCTTTCCGGTCCCACCAAGTTTTTGGCGCCGTTGCCGGGGAGGAATGGTTTGTGACTACGGTTTATTTCATTTAGAGGACCTTCGGTGAGATCTTTCCACTTTATTGTACATAAACTTTATTTTATTTTATTTTAATTTTTTAAAAAAATGGAATATATGAACTTCTATTGCACGAATAATCTTTATGATGCACGATATGCTAATGCACACAAACATAGAATGGAGAAGCTCAAAATTGTCAATTTTAATCAAACTGACTGTGAAACTTTCTTTCAGGCCTGGAGGAGGTTCACAGACATTATATCGAGCTATCCGCAGCATGGGTACACAAAAGAAGAGCTTATGGCGTTCTTCCTAGAAGGACTACAACCTCAGCTGCAGGAATTATTGGGAGGCATGACGCCGACAGTGGCGTGGGAATACATGGAGTCTCTGCAAGAAAACGAAGAAACCGTGGAAGAGACTTCAGAGAGCGATTCAACGGAGCCTTCGTGCCTCGATCAAGAAGAGCAAAGCGTAGACGTACCTTTGCCATCCTTGAAAGAGGAAGCTTACCAGACTATTCAGACACAGGAGGCCACATCCCATCAATTCCAAGAGAATCTCCTCGCTCGGAGTCGGCAGATTCAAAAATCTATTGAAGATCTTAATTTGATGGCCACTTGCGTAGAAGAAGGTAATACTTTTGAAACTCAATTTAAAGAATCTCATACGAGTTCATCTTCTATTGCAGGTATATCGAGCGAGGACACGAATATAAATATATACATGGCAAAAAGTGTGTGCGAAAGAGAGGACGAGCTAGCAATTTTGGATGAACGAGGGGAGGAGACAGCTAGGGAAAAGGGTTTTGAGATTATCGCCATGGAGTCAGAACCATGCCCTCTTCCAGTTTTATCCCAAAATCATTTATCCCTCTCCACAATGAACGAGCATCGTACAGAGAGTAGTGCAAATCTTTCAGGGAGTAGTCGTCAACTTGCTTTAATTCATTTCACTTATTTTGATGACTACGTTTGGAATAATTTTATTAAACGGAATCTTAAATTAATTTGGACTGACATAACTCATCTCTCGGAGGACATTGACAAACAGCTTATAGAGATGCTTGGAGTTGTGTTGCTGGGGTCCAAATTAGTCGTTGGGGGAAGAATAATCGCCGAGGAGCGCAAGGAGCAAATTGAACAACTTCCTCCACCATCAAAGATTCGGGATCCGCCATTTGATCACGGTGTGTTCTTTCCAGTAGTGTAGTTTTTATATGCTTTCTAGGTTGCTTGCTTAAATAAACTCGTACCTCTTCCGACATTGAGGACAATGTCCATCTTTAGTTGGGGGGTGTGTATGAGACCTTAGGATTTTTTTTAGAAGAATAAATCACCAAATCTCATCTTTTAAAAACTCGTTCATATGCCTCAAATGCGGATGATTATACGTTAATTGTGTTCTAAAAATTGTTTATGGCTTGATTAATTATTTTTCCTTCATGAAATTGCCGTTAATATGCTATTCATAAATTTTTTTAATTTCCATGATTAATATCTCGAAATAGTTTGAATTGATTTCATGCATGCTAATGTGATGGAAAAAGCTTAAGTATACACGATTTTTAAGAATAGTTTTCAAGTTGAAGAGGAATTTGGCCATGGTCGTTAATGTTTATGTTTGAAAAAAAAATGGGTGTTGAGTTGCTTACACAAAAAAAAGAAATGAATGAAAAGACAAATGAACGATGAAAAATGAATAAATGAGTATGTCACTAATAAATAACTTGGTTGGCTCGAGTAGTACAGTCCGAGGGGTCCTTCTTGGCCTAATGCCCTATTATCGTCTGATTTGGGAGCCATTGACAGGAAACTCACTCATTTGATGGAGCGATCCAAGTTATACTTTTTTCTGCGAATGTTGCTTGATGCGCGTTACGCGGAACGAATAAAAGAGAAGAATGGTGAATATATTAAGCAACTTCAATACCCATGTCTTGAAAGATTATTTTGATAGGCCAATTCCTTGGAAACAAGAAAACTAGGATATAACGACGTGTTATACTTTCGCTTGCGCAAAATGATGCTTGCATATTATTTATTCATACTAAATTAGAGAAAATTTCATGTGATTGATTTTGTTCATGGATGTGTATATTGATGGTCGAGATCATGTTGGAATACGTATTATTGAGCCATGCCATGAGCGATTTGAAAGAACTTATTGTTTTATTAACCATCCGTATTTATCGCTATTTTTGCTAGAGACTAGCAAATCGCTAGTTGGGGGGTGTGATTCGGGTTCAATATTACATATTTAACCCCCCATTTAGCCCTATTTTGTGCTCATGTGATGCTACATTGTTCTCTAATTTATACGTATTTTCTACACATTTATTTATTAGAGAAAACACACTATTTGAGCACAAAACAGCATTTAATGACGTAATTCTGCACTTTTTATATTTTTCTTAGCACCGTCTCGATCTCACGATTCCAACGAATATTTATTTGTATTTTTCTGAGATCTGTGCTAATTACTATGAATTTTTGAATGCAGAATACTATTTAAATGAAGAAATACGTTGGAAATACGAAAATACGGTCTCCAACCTATCACATGCCGACACGTGGCGCAATCCTAGGGGTTTCCGCCCGATCGAACGGCCCGATACTTGAGATTATCTCTAAAATTTCCTGACCGTTGGATGATGATCCAACGGTCGCTAATCTCGCCAGTGCAGAGCGGATATACGGCGACGTGGCCAAATCATGGCCGCTGATCTTTGATCCAGCGGCTACAATTGAAGCAGCGAATTCTTTTACGAGCGAGCGACGTGGCATCTCGCCGTTCGTTCGATCGCGAATCGACGGTCCCGCTCAACTCTGATTCGAATTCGAAGAACGCAGCGGAGCGCCTCTCCTTGAGACACGTGGCGATCATCGGAGCCTCTCCCGCATTATCCGACTGCGCTGAATCGTCCAATTCGAACACGAATTCGCGAGGCTAGCGAGATTTGAGGGACACGCGGCGGGCATCCATGAGTTTGCCGCTTGAACGGACGGCAGGGATGGACTCAGTTCGATATCAATTTTGAACGCCCAGCGGCGACGTGGGACGATCTCCGCCGCACGATCTCGATCTAATGGCCGAGAATCACACCCGCAAGATCCTTAACGAGCAGGCAAATGGGATTCGAAGAGCTTAGCGGGCGGCGACCCGCGAGGCGTGACACGTGGCATCACCAAGGCAAATCCCGCTTTGATCGAGCGGTCGTGGTTTGATCCGCTCCAGATGTGCGGCCCAGATGTATTCGGGCGCGAAATGGATGCGGGTTTGAACCCGTTAAGCCCAATAAACCCGCAATCTTATTATATAAGCGTATTTAGGGGTTTTGGGCGTATTCAAGCAGATTGGGGCGTATTTTGGGCGTATTGGAGGCTCTAGGAGCCGTATTTTCCCCCTGAAAAATTCTGTAAAATTCCAGAGGCTTGTTTCTAATTTTCAGAGAGTTTTGAAGACTTTTCAGAGAGATTTTGTGATATTCTCTTCAACTTTAGCTTGTATTTGGGTGTTTTAGCTTGTATTTTGCCTCTAAACTTCCGTATTTTGCTATTAAACCTATGAATTCTGATCTGAAAATTGTTTATTTCTGCGCCATGAGTAGCTAAATTGTTATTGTGCATGGTTTGGAGTAGTTAGGGGCTATGATTTGTGTTAGTTTGGTTGAAGTTCCTTGTGTTTAATCGTTAAACGTCGCTAAAATTGTAATCGTTGTTCGTAAATCGACTTTTTTAGATTCCAAAAGAATTAATTAAGTTGACGATCGCCCCAAAAGGGTGAGTTTTGATCTCCCCAAAAGGGAGTTTCATCCCGTAGTTTTGATCTCTCCAAAAGAGAGTTTCATATCGTATTATAATCTTAGCGACGATCTTTTTGAATATTTTGTTTGAACCCCCAAAAGGGCATCTTCCGATGAATTGCTCCCAAAAGGAGAATTCATTGAGTTATATTAGGTATTTTCCGGTGAATTGCTCCCAAAAGGAGAATTCATTGTGATATATTCATCAACCAAATTAATACGAATCGTTGACCCTAGCGAACCCATACCATGTGCAAACTCTTTATAAATATTTTCTTACACGATTTTCTATGTTTATTTTGTTCACATGTTCACATCACCATCACCGTCACCATTGTTGAAGTGTTTAGTTTCTTTCCGATAGATTTCTATTTGATTTGAATTGTGGTTGCAACAGATTTCTTCCCGTGGATTCGACACCTGGACTCCCAGATTTTACTACTTGTACGGACTCTTGCACTTGAGAGAGAGCACCTTTCCGGTCCCACCAAGGGGTTGGGTGAAATTTATAGGGGTTTTTCGGTATAAAATGTCCAAAATACCCCATGTACTCGTTTTGACAAAACGTAGCACTGGCGCTGCCGATCGCCTCCTTTGTTCGAAAAACCCTAGCCGCCTTTCGAAATGCAAATCCGATCAGATCCTCCACAGATTTTGGTCTTCTAGTTCGATTTGAACTGATTTACACGTTTCTCTTCTCTATAAATACTCGATGGTTTTATAGGGGTTTCATGCGAAAATCTCTTCTTTTCTCCTCTAAATTTCTGATTTTGATCTGGGCTTTTCATATCCTTTTCGAGTTGAGATTTTGGTGCCTTCGACCCCTTCGATTTCTCCGGTTGAGATAGATTATTTCTATCCAAGTATTTTAGTTTATTTATCACTATTATTCCTTTTAATTTCTGAAATTTTTTAATTCCGAATATTTGGTGTTTGTTAGATTTCGGAACGCTAAGGGATACGATGATAGAAATTGTGTTGCGTGGACTTTCCCCGATGATTCACTAACTCCGGCAACAAAGCAGGTTTTTCGGCGATCCTTGCTGCTGCCCTCACATTATTTTCCGTTCTTGTTGGGTTTAGAGTTCGAATGCACAGTTGGCCGCCATGGGGTTTTCCGATGCCGTGTTGTTCTCCTGCGGTGATGCTCTTGCTGATGGTTGTTGTTTGGTTCGATCTTGTTCAAGGCATTGCCTTGCTGCCGATTCACCTTGTGGGTTGTTTTTGCGTATGCTGAACAAGATGCATTGTTTTGTTGATATTTGGGTCTTCGGCTCGTTTCAAGTGGTGGTCCATACAGTCGGCACTGACCACCTCGTGAACAATATATGTTTAGTAGAATAAACCGTAAAACGTACCCGTACTTATTCGCGGTATTTTGATAGGTAGAATGACGAAGGTGTCCAAACGTCGTGCACGATCTACCGCGAACAACTCTGTCGTTATTAATAAAGACACGACAAAGGATTTAGGCGACAAAAGCGGTATGGCACCATCAACAACAATGTCGCCAACATCGTCAGCTACAATGTTAAGAACGTCGACCACAATCTCCAATGAAACATCGATAACGACAACGACAGTAACCACAACGTCGACAACGACGATGTAACGACCTGCTCTCGGGGGGCATTACTTATTTGATACATTTGTAGGTTCTGCAGTTAAACAGTGAAAACAATATAGCAAACGATGCAGAGATGTACAAAATACTCAAACAAGCGTCCATTTATTACAATCCATATTGAAGTACAACACACAACATCTCTCACACCAAATACATGAAAGGTAAAGCTGAATAGAAATACATATGAAAGTGTGTCACACACACACAACTCTAAGTCTAAAAGTCGGCAGTCTCTGGGTTGAACTCTGGCTCCTCTAACTCAGGAGCCTCTTCGTCAACCTGTGCGTCGTCTGATAGTCCCACAAAACGGAATCGTAAATAAGTCACAAAAATTCTAAAAATAGAAAAAAGCAGTGCCCAAGTATGGAGTATAGCAGGTGGTAAAAAGGTAAACTACGGTCATTCATACAAATGTGGAAAGTAAAGTAAAGGAGGCAGTACAAGTGCGTATGAGAGCATCAACAGTGACATGTTATACATGGCAAGATACTAAACATGCAAAATTGTAACAGAAATAAGACAACGAGAAGTACTATAGTGGCGCAAGTGGTATCTAAATTAGAAATTATGTGACTCAAGTAGGAGAGTATTATATGCAACCATTGCGTTCATCTCGTACCTGGGTGCGCTTACCCAGACGATGCCGAAACGCAGGTAGCGAGACATGTAATGCTGAAACGCAGGCAGTAGTATGGGATGTTGTAACGCAGGCAGCAGGACGGGATGCCGAAACATAGGCAGTGGGACGAGAAGATGAACTCCGGTCACGCCCACACACTCTCAACTATGCGTTACTCCAAAACCTCAGTGTCAAGTGTCAAGTGTTCAAGATCTACATTTATGTTCCATTATAATCGTTAACATGATATTCCAACACGAGATTCAACTAAGAGTTCTTACATGAGATTCAACATGAGATTCCAACGCAACTTCCAAATGAATTCTACCCGACATTCTATGCATAGTTTTCAAGTGACAAGCATAAGAACATAGTAGGCAAGGGTGTACGAGACAAGAGAGTTAACATAGTAAATATGAGTTTACGTGTGATGAAAGGTTGAAGTAACTCATTTAAGCCTTTAACAAAGCTGAATTTAAGGTATTTATGATCAATGTTTGCATATGATGATAATTGGAATTTTAGTTTGATCCAGGCGAACAGGCTAGTCAGGTTTGGCGAGATAGGATCACTATCCCGAGAGGGCGAGCCCTACTAAGGTGATCCAGCCTTTGAAACCAAACGATCCTAGACATCGGTTCGAGGGTCAATTTTAAGAACACTGATTATCAACTTTTGCTCCCTCGATATAGTTATAAGTTATGGTAAATTAATTAATATGCAGTTGAGTAGTTCCTATTTAATTAGGTCTCCACGTTAGCAATGGCGTACGTTCAAGTCAATAGTTGTTCTAAGACTACATGTGATATCCTAAGTTCACACTAATACACTATTTAAAATTATAAATTTAGAATTAAAGTGACGTACGGTTTTCGGGATCATCGTAGTAAGACAAGACTGGAGCTGGGCTACCAAGGGGCTCGTGCACGAGAACTGGTTCATGCAAACATAAAACATAAGTATTTGTAGGTTATTCTATTTTCAAGCTATTTTTCTTAATCGTTTTTATTTTTCTTAAGGCTTGGAATGGGTCAAAATAAGTATGAATAATTTTTAAAAATGCTAGAAGTGAATAATATAATTTATATAGGAAGAAAATAATTTTCTAAAGCTCGTAGGTATTTTTATAATTTATAAACACTTAAAAACAATTTTCTAGAGTTAAAACTAATTAAAAACTAATTTTTAAAATTAAAAATTAACTATCGTAAATGCTCGACGATTTGTTTAGAGAAATGAACACGTCGAAATATTTCATATGATAAGTCAAAATTTTACTCTCGACTAGTAGAATATAAAGGTATTTTTTATATGTTGGGATTTACGTATAGTATGAAAATTATACCTGTTTCTATCAAATCAAAAATAAATATCGTAAATTTTGAAAAATCATAACTTGAAAACTAAGTATCCGATTGGTACGAAACTGGTGCCTACGCATTCGAGACAACACGTAGAACATTTTGGTATTTTTAGTTTTTCATTGCGGGCCTTGTTTTCATTTTTCAGTTTTTTTATATTTTTTATATATTTTTATATTTTTTCGTTTTTCTCTCTAACTTCTCTCTCTTCCTCTCTTTTTTCCACTGCTTACGCTATGTTTCTTCTCATGCACGCGCGATGGTGCATGGCAGGCAGCGACGACCGACGTCAGTCGGGGAAGGCCGCGCGGAGGTGGCAAGTTGGCGGCCCGGTGGCGATGGCCGGCACTAGTGGACGGGCGAGCAACTTCGGTTGGAGCTTCGGCTTGCCGAATGGAGTTCGTCGGAGCACTGGGTAGCTGCGGATGAGGCCAACGGGGCGTGGGAATCTCGTCGAAGGCCGATGGAGTCGGTGGAAATGCCGGAGAGAGGGTGTGTCTATGGTGAGGCTAGGGTGGAGTTGGAAGGAGAACGACGGTGGGTTTGTGGGTTGGTGGTAGTGTTACGACGGAGGGGCACGTCGGGGCTTTGCTGGCAATGGAGAGGGGCCGGCGGTGCTCGTTGGAGGGGCGGCAGCAGGAGCTCGACGGCGGGAAGCGCCGTGGGTGAGGGAGACAAAGGTTTGTGTAAGCTCGGGATGAGTTTCGGTGTTGGTTTGGGTTGCTTGTCATGGTGGGGGATGGTGACTGGTGGTTGGTTGTGCTGCTCCTGGAGTAGCCTACGGTGGTTCCGATGGGCTTGGGGTGGCCTCATCGGAGCATGGCGTGGGCTTCTTCGCGGCGGAAAGGGTCGAGAGGGAAAGCTCGACCGATGGGGTATTGCATAAGTGAGGGGTGAAAAGTTTTGTGCTGCAGGATGAGGGCAAAGGGGTTTATTTATAGTTAGGTTTAATAAATTAAAATTTAGGGAGTCAAAAATATTTATGAGCTTATTAATTAGTTTGGTATGAGTTTTTGACTAAGTGTAGATTTTGGGATTCATGTGTATCACATGGGCTGCCACCTTATTAGGTAGGTAATTAGGTAAAGGTTAAACGTTAAAACATATTAGTAATGGTAATTAAGAAGAACAATATTATAGTATTATTAAAATATTAAAATATCATTTTTGACATATGACTCTGAACAATTATGAAAAAAATGACACGGGTTCGTATCGTCGCGATAATCATGAAAATGAAGTCTTTTAGATTTTGAGTTACGAAAAATAGAAAAAAAATCATTTTCTCATTTTTGAACTCTTTCGAATATAGAAATACGTGCACGACGAATTCAGGCCGTTACAGGCGATAATAGTAACCACGACGTCAACAACCAACCCAATAACATCGACAACGAGAATGTTAGCAACAACGCCAATATTGAACAGCCTGCAGCGACGATCAAGATTTCGGTCCAGACCTTACGAGAGATGATCAGAGCGCTACAAAGGGATCCCGACACAGGCACGAATGATGAGTATGAGAATTCCGATCACTGCGTCCACCAGTTTTTAATGGAATCAAAGACCCCCTTACAGCAAAAGAGTGGCTACGATGCACCGTTGATATGTTGAAAGCGGCACGGATAGCGCCAGATTCGTGGTTGGACATGACGAAGTTACAATTAGTTCAAGACGCTAGAGCATGGTGGAATTTAGAAGAGGATTGTCTGGTACAACCAATTGCATGTAGCACCTTCAAGGAGAGCTTTAATGCTCTGTATTTGTCCCTAGAGGTGAAGAGGGCACTACATGCCCAATTAATGAATCTGAAGTTAGGTTCCATGACTGTTGAAGAGTACAACGCCGAATTTTCCAGACTTGGTAGGTTCGCGAAGAACATGGTGTCCGACCCATTTGACAGAGTTCAGCATTTTCAAGAAGGCTTAGACATCAAAAATCAAAGATGAAGACTCATACGGAAATGCTCTCCACAGCTTGAGACTATGAATACGTGCAACAGAAGAAAGAGCAAGAACAACAGATGTCTGCTCCTCCAACTCAGCAATCACCATCAGCAGCTACAATAGAACAGAACCGACGCCCTCCAAACAAACGCTTGTCCTAGTGAACAGAAGAAGCATGCCCTACAGATGGCGCAAACTACGCAATTCAAGAAGACAGGTAATCCAACCAATACTCAATGATCCGTAGTGTGCCATTATTGTCAATGATCTGGACACGTGAAGGACTGTCGTCGCTCCAACAAGTTGTGCCCGATTTGCAGCACGTCCGAGCACTCTATTGCAGACTGTCTTAAGAACAAGGAGAACACAACTATTAGTGTCACTCAGCAAGATCAGTATCCATCCCATCCTCAGAGGCGTCAGGCTTACATCTTGTCAACGACAGAGACGGATGCTTCTCCCGCTTAGGAGGCATTATCAGTCATCAGAATAGGCTTTACTATTGCATTTATTACTAGTTTCTTACATTTTGAAAATTCCGAGGACGGAATTTATTGTAAGGGGGGATGTAACGACCCATATTTTTTGGAAATTTTTTCAACACTTACCCTCCTAAATTATTAAAGTATTTTTCCTATTTCATTCAATTTTCTTAGCCCAACCCCAATTCCCTTCTCCACTTCACACTTCCTTATTTCGCTAACTAAAACAAGCCCACATCCTTATTTATTTCTAAGTCCGCAACCCATTTCCTTAAACCTAAATCCTTTAATTTGTTGAAGCCCAATGGTTGAGGCCCAACACCCTTTTAAAACATTTTCCTCATACTCTAAACAATTGTTTAAAGCCCAAGCCCAACCCCTTCATTTTATTTACCTTATTTTATACTCATTTGCTAAAAGAAAAAGGCCCGCACCCTATTTACTCGTTTCGACAAAACGCAGCAACGGCGCCGCCGATCGCCTCCTTCGTTCGAAAATCCCTAGCCACCTTTCGAAATGCAAATCCGATCAAATCCTCCACAGATTTTGATCTTCTAGTTCGATTCAAACTGCTTTACGCGTTTTTCTCCTCTATAAACACTCGATGGTTTTCTAGGGTTTTCTAGGGTTTTCATACGAAAATCTCTTTTTTTCTCCTCTAAATTTCTGATTTTGATTTGGGCTTTTCTGATCCTTTTCGAGTTGAGATTTTGGTGCCTTCGACCCCTTCGATATCTCCGCTTAAGGTAGATTATTTCTATCCAAGTATTTCGGTTTATTTATCACTATTAGTCCTTCTTAATTTCTCAAATTATGTGATTCCGAATATTTGGAGTTTGTTGGATTTTGGAACGCGAAGTCCCATCAACACAATTTCTAACTCAGGCAACCAAGCGGGTTTTTCGACGATCCTTGCCGCTGCCCTCACACAATTTTCCTTTCTTGGTTGGGTTTAGAGTTCGGCTGCATAGTTGGCAGCCATGGGGTTTTCCAATGCCGTGTTGTTTTCATGTGGTGATGCTCTTGTTGATGGTTGTGGTTTGGATCGATCTTGTTCAAGGCCTTGCCTTACTGCTAATTCACCATGAGGGTTGTTTTGCGTATGCTGAACATGATGCCTTATTCTGTTGATGTTTGGGCCTTTGGGTCATTACAATACTGGTCCGATACCACAATGAAAAGTCACAACATGGTATGTGTTTACCTACTGTGGAACAGCAATTTCCTGGAACTCTGTCAAGCAGACCATGACAGCGACTTCATCCAATCACTCAGAAATTCTCAACATCCATGAAGCAAAAAGAGAATGAGTTTGGCTATGCTCAGTTGTACATCACATCCTGGTGACGATCAGAATGAAGACTGGTGATCTTGAACCTACCACTATGTTCAAGGACAACACTGCTTGCATTGCTTAGTTACGAGGAGGTTATATCAAAGGTGACATAACGAAACACATCTCTCCTAAATTCTTCTAGACCCATGAGCTACAAAGAGATGGCGAGATCGACGTCAAACAAGTATAATCAAGTAAAACCTGGCAGACATGTTCACTAAATCACTTCCTCCAGCCGCTTTCAGGAAGTTTGTGCAAAAAATTGGAATGATGCACCTAAGAGATCTGAAAGCCCAAGGACTTATACAGATCAAGGCGGGTTAGAGGAATTTGTACTCTTTTTCCTTAGCTATGGTTTTTGCTCACATGGTTTTCTACAGCCAAACGTTTTAACGAGGAAAATCCCATTAACTCAGGATCTTAAAGTATCCACCCCTTGTGATACTCATATGATGCTCAAAATCCCAAAGTATTCATGAACAGATTTCACACTTATGGCTAGATAAGGGGAGTGTTGTAAATAGAATGCCTAGTAGGAGGATAAGATTGTATCTATTTGAAAGATTGTATCATATGCATGTATGAACTCTCTCTCATTCCCTATAAATAAAGGCATGTGGTTTCCCCCAGACGCACGGTTCACAACATTTTCTAGTTAATTGCAATCGATGATTTTTTTTGTTTCTTTTGCTGGTTAGACAAAAATTAGTAATTGCAATCACCGCATCAAGAAGAAACAAAATCTTTGTTGGTTAATTGTACATGGTTTCTTTTGCTGGTTAATTGCAATTGTTGACCAAAGATGCAGGGAGGAGGCGTGCAATCGTTGGTTTATTCCACAATTGATTGGTGAGCACAACCTGTTTGTTGATATGTCTGTTTGAAAGGCAAGCTAAGCCTAGTTTCACAAATCAGGTAGTTTGATATTAAATGTGTCTTGGAATTACCATCGTATTTAGTTCTTGAGGCTTTGTGGCTTTGAGAGCTTTAGTAATTTGTATTGCTGGCTTGGTTGGCGCCTTCTTCTGGTTTTGTGGGTTGATCGTTCTGCAGGGAGGTTTTGCTCGGGTTTGAAGATAGAAACCCAAGAGGTCGATATGGCCGACGAGGTTTATTGTTCACAATGTCTAATGTTTATGTTGGTAACTTGGATCCACACATCTCTGAACGAGAACTAAAGAAAGAATTTCGTACATATAGAGTCATAAGTATTTGTGTTGCTAGAAAACAACCGGTTATGCTTTTATTGACTTTGATGATCGTAGGGATGCCCATGATGCAATCCACAACTTGGATGGTAGACATAACAGGAAGTCAAGCTTTCCCATAATTCTAGAGGCGGCGGCGGCGGCGGTAGTGGCGGTCGTGTTCGTGGTGGTGGGTCCAATTTGAGTCGGCCTTCTTCAAAGGCTTCTCTTGATGAGTGCAATTTTTGCAAGCAAAGGTGTCATTGGAAATCTCAATGTCGCATTTTATTGAGCAGAGCCAAACAACAGCCTCAATAACCATTGCAATCGCCATCTGCTCCACATATAAGTCTGGAAATCAATTGCCACAGTGTACTTATAAACAACTTCCTTTTAATACCGCAATGGTTGCATTATCAATAAACACACATATGCTTGAGCAGTTTCAGAAGTTCATTACCACACAGTCTCATGCAATGTCTGTCTCCTCGCATATAGGTCTGTCATCCTTAAGTTTCCCATTTATATCCTTTCCATTATTGGCTCTAGATTCTAGAGTTTCCTACCATATGTCACCTGATTTGTCCTTGTTTCCTTCATTCTTTTCTAAATCATATGTTTCTGTTACAACTGCAGATGTCACCCATATGCCTCTAGCAAATCGTGGGCCAATTCTCACACATCAGTTGTCTCTTCATGACGTCTAATATATTTCAAATCTTGCATTTAGTCTTATTTATGTTAATCAATTATGTGAATCAAGATACTTCGTCTCTTTTTTCTCTTTCAATTGTTATGTGCAGGACCCGCAATCTCAAAACTGATTGGTACCTGCCATAGGAAAGGAGAACTCTACGTTTTGGATGAGCTCAAAGTACCAGGCTTCGAAGCATCCGGTGTTTGATTTGCCATCTTTTAGATTGAACCATCCTTCTTCTGACTTTATTTATGGCATTCTTATCTTAATCATGTTTCAACATCTCACATACGTTTTTTGGCTTCCTCGAGAGCATTAAGAAATTTAAAACCTCATGATATTTCTGATTGCAATGGTTATAACTTGACAAAATTATCTTCTTTATCATTTAACAGAAGTAAATCCTTTTCTCTTGTACCTTTTGATCTGATTTATTGTGATGCATAAGGATCTTCTCCTATATTCACAAAAGGGATGTTCAAGATATTATGTTTCATTTATCGATAATTGCACTCATTATTGTTAGATTTAACTTATGAAACATGGCTCTTACCTTTTCATGCCTTCAATGTTTTTCGTGCTCTTTTGAAAACTCAATATTCTACTGTTATAAAATGATTTAGGTAGAGAATTTATTCCTAATCAATTCTCTGATCTACTTCCTTCCGATGGAACTGATCTCCAAACTACTTGCAGAGAAACTCCAGAGCAGAAGGTTGTGGTTAAAGGGGGCATATGCATCTTGTTGAAACAGCTCGATCTCTTTTACTATCTGGCTATATTCCTAGAAAATTTTAGAGAGAAACAATTCTTATTGCTACTCATCTTATTAACAGAATCATTACTCTCATAGTTTATTTTTATCACCTTTTGATTCATTGTATAGATCTACTCCTGGTTACTCTTCCATTCGTGTCGTTGGCTCCAATTGTTTTGTCCTTCACCCAAATGTCAACTATAATAAATTGTCGTCATGGTTTGCTCTGTCTTTATAGGTTATGGTGAATGTCAAAATGTATATTCATTGTTTTGATCCAATCAGCCAAAAGTTACGTCTCTTGTCATGTTTTATTAAGCATATTCCTTTCTTTTCTTTTCTTGATAGTACACATAGTATGACTACGTCTGATCTTATCCACATTGATCCATTCACTCTAAATGTTGATATTATCACTTGAATCATGACTCTTGCAGTGTTCATGTTGACAGTTTTACAGATATTGATACTTTAGCTCCCAACACAGATGTTGCTTACAATCCTTCTACACATGCACTCACTTTCCTAAGATTATGGATCATCCTGCTCATCGCTACCCGACGCATACTTGTAAGTTTACTCGGCTACCAGATTTTGCTTACTATTGTTATTTTAGCTCCTTTGTTTTCTTCTTAACATTTGTTCACCGTCTTTCTGAACCTTTGTCCTATAGAGATGTTGTTTGTGATCCACTTTGCAATGAAGTTATGGCTGAAGAACTTAATGTACTACAGCAGTCACATACATGGGATTTTGGTATCTCTACCATCAGGAAAATGAGCAACTAGTTTTTGTTGGGTTTATAAAATCAAAACAAAGTCTAATGACTTTATTGAACAATACAAAGTTAGATCAATTTGTGGTATGGATTATGAGGAGATTTTTGCACCAGTTGCAAAGATGACTAAAGTTCACATCCTTATTGCAGTTGCCTATTTTCGTGATATGACATATCTCAAATGGATGTTAAAATGCCTTTTTAAATGGCAATCTTCAAGAATTCAACATAGTCAACTTCTCCCAGTGTTCATTATCAGCCGGGTAAAATTTGCAAGCTCAAAAAAGCTCGTTATAGTCTTAAATAGATGTTCTAAGCCTGGTTTAAGAAGTTCTCCGTTGTAGTTTCTTCACTTGGATTTTGACCTAGCCAGCATAACTCAGCATTGTTTATCAAACTTACAGCAGCCGGTTGCGTTTTGCTATTTTTGTATGTTGATGACATGATTATTACAGGTGATGACGTCGATGTGATTGTGATGCTAAAGTTGAAGTTAGTTTGGTGTTTTGTAATGAAGGATTTGGGCTTATTATGTTACTTTTTGGGTATTGAAGTTGTCTCTTTTACAAAAGATTCTCTTCTTTCTCGGTCTAAGTATATAGTTGACATATTTGAGCGGGCTCATCTTACTGATAACAAGACGGTTGATACACATCTTAATGTTAATGCCATATATGCTCCTTTAGATGGTCTTGCCTTACCTGATCTTAGTTTAGCAGCTTGATGCATCTCACTATCACTCGTCCAGATATTGCATATGTCGTTCATGTAGTTATTCAGTTTGTCACTTCACATACTATGATCCATTGGGCTGCTGTTCTTTGCATCTTGCAGTATCTTTGGGGCACTCAATTTCAAAGTCTTTTACTCCCTTCTTTATCATCTTTAGAGTGGTGTGCATATTCTAGTGATGATTGGGCTGGTGACCATACAGATCGTAAGTCCACCATAAGTAAGAATATTTCTAGATCTTCCATAGAGGTAGAGTAGTGTGACATGGCTTCTACCAACAGCGAGATAGTTTGGTTATGTTGGTTTACTTGCAGCTATGAGGGTTTCTCTTTGTCACCCTACTCTATTGTAATGTGACAATAAGAGTGCCTATATAGATTGTTTGCAATTCAATATTTTATGAGCGGACCAAACGAATTGAGATTGATTGTCGTGCCACTGGATATCACTATCAGCGGGACACTATCACGATACCATTTGTTACTTCTTCCATGAAGATTGCTGATCTATTTACAATGTCGCATTCAACTTCACACTTTCGTTTTCTGTTTGACAAACTTGCTATGCTCCTTACAGCAGCATCATGAGTTTGAGGGATGGTGTTAAAATAAGTTAATTGTTATTTAAGGGTAGAATAATCTTTTTATAATTTGCAAGACTACATACACTCTTTTCTTTGTAATTTTACTAGTCATAACACGTGCCCGTAGGACACGGCGAAGGTCAACTCCCGGCTGCAAAACCGCGGACAGACAGTTAACGGGTGAAATGACGACATGTTAGTCGTCTCCCGGGGGATAGAATGACGTGGAAGTCGTTTCCCGGGGGGCAATATTGATGTGCGAGAAGAAAACCTGGGCCAGTCGTCGCAGGGGAACAATAGTAAGGACTAAAGCAAAAAAAACATCGGTGCAGAGCGGAAAAAGAGCGATGAAAACGCGTAAATAGGGGAAGATGAGTGGTCTTTCAGTTGGAAGGAAAACATCATGGCGAAGTTGAAAATAAGGGGAATGTGGTGGCCATTTTTGTTTGGGTTCCACCAAAACACTCAACTCCACACCAAGCCACTCACCCACACTCCATAGGTTGCGCCACTCTCCCAAACATTTTGTCCTAGTCATAATTTGATGCCACGTAGGACAAAGATGCATTTACGATACAAATTAATTTACGATACAAAGAAATTTAATTCCTTCCAAAATTCTTCCTTTACAAAAGTTAGTATCCTTCAAATTTAGTTTCACTCTAAAATTTAGTTCCCTCCAAATTTAGTCCACATAAAATTGCTAATTAGCTCAGTACTGCATACGAAGCATACAATGTATAATCCACAAATATGGGAAAGGTCCAAAAGAATATACTATGAAAAAATATGAAAAGGCACAATATGAATTACAGAAGTTTCCATTTACATTCAATTTATTTACGCAAATATTGAATTTTTCTGAAAGACGACCATTATAAGTTGCAATCAACCAGAAAATTAGTCAAAAGCAGCTACATTTCAGACAAAGGGTAATTTACTTTGCAAATAGCCGCATTCAAATGTATGATACTACTATTTTACATGATAGCATAATAACAAAATGCAACATTTTAGGTCTAGGAATGTTGTATGTTACAATGAAAACCAAAAGTTAAATATAAATCGTCATTGCTATTAGTAAAGAAATATTAATTTAGGACAGAAATTTAGTACGGAAATAGCATTTCTTGTGCAATATAATTAGGGGCAAAACATTCCAAGATATCGAAGAGTACATTGGAAAGATATACACCCAGATCTATATTTATGTACAAAATACCCGTCATTGTCTGAGACGCACTGGAAGGATTCAAATTTCAAAAGTTCTGTAGTATCTTGCTAATAGATTACATGCGTTGATGTTCTTTTGGATCGTAAAATACTCCATCATGCTGCAGCAGAAAACTTCCTCATAAAACATTGTAAAGAGAAAAAATATCAATCGTAAGCCATAATGGAGTGTTATGTGGATGCGCAATAACCTGGGGAATTTACAAACATAAATTTGTTAGAGAAATGAAGATATATTTGCTAATATCTATTATACAAAATTAAGACTTTATTTACCGTATTCAGTTTGAGGGTTGATGATAGTGGTGTATGTAACCAAGCAAGCTCAGCAAGAACCATCTTCCAATTCTGTAACAAAAAAGTTATTATGATGTTCAATGAAAACAATGTATTTGGCGAAAACTTTTTTTTATATGTTACCTCAGAAAAACATGTTTCTTTTGCATCAATATTAGATGTTGTATTTGCTTCTACCGTTCTTTTTGCAATTTTCTGAAGATAATAATAATAAGTAGTTACTGATTTAAGTATTCTTAATATGAAAATGATTAATTCTGTAATGTCAAGCATACCTTATCAAACCAAATTCTCTTATAATCACGTAATGTGACATCTATATTATTGTTTGAAGCAAGTTAACCTATAAGTAAAAAATGATTAATAAAAAATACAATCAAATATATATGAAAAAAGATTAATTAGTGCCTTATAGTTTTCCGCAAATAAGGATCCTTAGCAGCATTCATCTGTATAAAAATACAACTCAATATTTCAGAAGAAAATATAAACATCATAAAATGACATGATATATAATTAAAATTTTAGTACATGTACATAGATAGCAACGCTTGTCCACATTATGCAGATCGGTATCGTATGATAATGGTATACCTGCATGATAGGCACAAATCGATAACGAAATTATTTTGAAGAATTACTGAATGAATAAAATAAACAAAAAAATATAAACAAAAATTTAAAAAACTTACATATAACAGACACCATTGAAAGTCACAGCAGAATTTCTGGATAAATAATGTTAACTGTGTTATTTGAACCCGACTGAAGGACACTAACACAGTCAAAAGACGTGCATCTAGAAAGTGCCACATAAAGATGTCCATGACTGAAAACTGGGTTACGCAAGTCTAATCCAACAAACTTCTCGGATTGTCATTGAGATTTATTAATTGTCATAGCATAAGTTACACGAACAGGAAATTGTCGTCTCGTCATATGAATAGCTAATTCTGTAGATGATGGTGACAAAGATATTATTGGAATAAAAACCAAACTACCAGCTCTATCACCATTCAAAATTTGAGATTCAATCACACGGGTTGCGTATCTTACAACCATTAGTCGAGTGACATTACATAGCCCATCTTTTGGTGCAATATTTTGAAGTAAAATAATTGGACAACCAACCTTAAGGTCAAGTTTAAATAGGGGTAACCCAGGAGGATCCAAAGAGTTTATGTATTCATTAGGATACCGGTCTATAATGGAAGGATCGGTATATTCAGTTTCAGCCAGTTTGTCTGCAGCCAGATATGTTATCTGTTGACCAGGATAAATTTGCAATGCAGCAAAATTTATATAATTAACATCATCATTACGCGCAGAAAGAATTATTGAAATCACAAATCGAGTGAAGAACGGTATTATTGAAATCACAGTCTCACGCACAAATAAATTGCATTCGCACGCACAATATTGAAATCACAGTAAACATTAATTGCTAGGCCTAATGTCATTTGGGTTGAGCTAAACAATAATAATTGCATTCTCATGCACAATAAACATTAAATAATAAAGACGCACAAGAACTTGCCTGAAATAATTTTTGGTGATCGGAATCGAGCAATGATGAGGGCTCTCTTCGCGTCTCTGGATGGACGTGATCAGATTAAATCCCCAACTGAATAGAGAACGGGAGGGACAAAGTCACTGGGGAAGTACTGAATGTAAATCAGTAGATAATTCACAACCAATCAATGGTAATATTTTCGAAATAATTTCAAGCATATGTCGTCGCCACGGGTGCAATGGCAGTTATAATATTGCCATTGCAATTTTATAGCATTTTAATTTACTTATTAAAATGCTATTAAAATGCTAGTGAAATTACCACAACTGATTTAAATGACTATCCGACGGGCACGGGTTAGAACCAGACTGTCTTACACAGAGATAATTTTACAGGCTTATTACAAAAAGATAATTTTACAGACTGTCTTATCTACTAAGCATTGCAAAAAGATTATCTATGTTAAATTTACAGGCGTTGCCTATGTTATATCAGGCTTGTGTTTGGGTGAGTTATTATCTAGGACCTGCTATCCCATAGATACCCCATCAATAGGATATGTTTATTTTTGCATAAAAATCATATTCTTACATCATCTTAGAATAAACCTTTATCTATGTTATTATCTGAACACAACCGAACTCAAGATGCAAACCTGGCAACATATGTTGATGGGATAGAAGCCGTTATAGAGGTGCATAGGCTGGAAAACATATATTACATATGATTCATTCTGATATGCTACGATATCCTATGTTATTTAACGTGTTGCCTATGTTTTTATCTATGTTATCTACTAACCTTTGCAAAATCGACTATGTTAAATCTTCAAGCATATGTTAAATTTACAGAGATAATAAAATCAATATTTCTCCAGCATTTTACAAAATTTAACATAGATAATACACCCAAAACCAGCATGTAAAATTTTGCGATTTAATTCACAACCAAAATTTAATCACAACCAACCAAAGCAAAGTAAATTTAATTCACAACCAGTAGAGAATGTAACTATAACCCAAAACCAGCAGAGAATTTAAGGCTACACATTAGGTTGGTTGTGAATGTAAGGCTACACTTTACATCTCTGTAAATTTTGTTACTGGGGATGCAAAGGCAAAATTTTATAATCTCTGTAACCCAAAACCAGCAGGAGAAATATTTAAGGCAAATTTAATTCACAACCAGTAGAGAATTCACAACCAACCAAAGCAAAGGGAGAACCTGGCAATTAAATCAACAAATGAAGGGAGACAGCACAGATTGAAATTGAGAGAGTGAGTGAGAGAGTGAGAGAGCCGGGGGGACTACCTTAGGCCGTCGTGCGCAGAGCGCTGAATCGCACAACCAGTAGAGAATTCACAACCAACCAAAGCAAAGGGAGAACCTGGCAATTAAATCAAGAATGATGGGAGACATCACAGACTGAAATTGAGAGAGAGAGAGAGAGAGAGAGAGAGAGAGCCGGGGGACTACCTTAGGCCGTCGTGCGCAGAGCGTCGTATCGCGATCAACAGAGTTTCCAAGGACGTCGGGAATCGGGACGAAGGAGGAAGATTGTGATGAAGGGAGGAGTTTGTGGCCCCGTAAAATCTGAGGATTAGGGAACGTGAGCAGCAGTTTTTGAAACCTTTTTTTAGAACGCAGTTTTTAAAAGTTGCACGGGAATTGTCCTAGTCATATTTTTTGGAGACAGGTAGGACAAATTGAGACACGTAGGACAGAATTGACACGTAGGACAAAATTCAAAATAGGTCATGAATTGTATAATAGATTTTTAATGTAATTTATGAAAAACTCTAGCTTTTCCTCTTAATATAGATTTATTGAATTTATACATAGGACTGAATTAATTAAGACAAACATTCTTCCTATTGACATGAATTTTGATTTCCAAGTGGCCAGATTCTTAGAGAATTTATCCAATAGAGGTGGCATTCACTCGTTAACATTCTGCCTCTCTTTAAAGGAAGACCAAGATATTTAATAGGTAAACTAAAGAGAGCAGTTCAACATGTTGGCTAGTATATAGCCCTTGGAGGGGGACTTATCAAAGTATACCAGTAAGATTTCATTGTAGTTGATCCCCAGCCCAAAAATTTCCTCAAAAAGGTAAAGAATCGATTTTAAAGTGAAGATGTCATCCTTTGAGGCTTTGGCAAAGAGGATTGTTATTTGCAAATAGTAATACAGTCATAAAATTCAAAATATCCACATGTTTAACGCCGTTCAAAAAACCAAATTCAAAAGCATTAATAGGAAGCTTGCATGAGACATCAGCCACCACTATTAGCAACATGGGAGACAGAGTATCACCTTGTCTAAGACCTCTCTTGCAAAAAAAGGTTTGGTTGGAATGCCATTGATTATGACAGAGCACTTGAAGGATGAGAGAAGAAGGGACAACCACCGAACGTGGCAGAATTGGACATTTGGTTTGGTGGGGTCCCATGCATATATATTTTGGTAGGGGCCTATAACATTTACATACATATACACATATACACATATACATATACAAATATACATACATATATATCTTTTTTGCAAATCTTGGTGGAGGACAATGCCCCCACAACATAATGCACAGATCCGCCCCTGACCACCGACACGATTTGACTCCAAAACCTCTGGCTGAGTTAAGTTTACTTAGAAAGTCCCAAGCAACGCGGTCAAAGGCTTTTTTGAAGTTAATTTTGAACATAGAAGATCATATTTCAGTTTAGAACAATAAGCAACGGAATCAAAAGTACTTTTATCACATCAAAATGCTGATAAAGTTGGGTCAACCAGAGTATTTAGCAAAGGGCCAATTCTATTTGCAAGGACTTTGGTGAAGAGTTTAATTATACAATTGAGGAGACTAACAGATTTCAAATCTTGGACATCCCCAGCTACTTCAGATTTAGGAATCAAACAAATAACGTCATAATTACGCCTATCCAAGGAGACATTGTTGTCAAATACATCAGTGAACACCTTAGCAAGATTAGATTTGATGACATCCCAAAACTTCTGATGGAATATGATAGAAAATAAATATGGTCCAGGGGTTTGTCAGTGTTGAGGGCAAAGACAGCCTTTCTAATTTCAGTCTGCTCAAAAGGATGATCAAGAGAAGATAAATCACGATTGTGTGGGTACAAAGCAGACCAGTCAAGCTCAATATTGGAGTGATGACTAGAAGCAAAGAGAGAGTGAAAATGACCAAAGAAAACATTTCTTTTAAGGGAGTCTTTAGTAGTGATATAGCCATTGATGAACAATTCATGGATATAATTTCTTAAATGCGAGGATGCTATTTTGTGGGAAAACACAAGCATTGGCTGGCATCCCATTCTTTAAGCCAATAGATACAAGCTATTTAATGCCAACAGATCTGTTCTTTTTTCATAAGAGAATAATATGATTCGAAAAGACTAGATTACAAGACAATTCATTAGAATGTAGGGGGTCTAGTTTCAGAGGCTTTGATAAGAGAATCATATTAATCAACCAACTCCCTCTTCCCCAAAGACAGAACCAACAACGTTTTTTTTACCATATAATTCTCTTTTTTGTGTGTTTGAGTTTGGCACCAATAACATCAATGTCATTGCCAGTAAAGCTAAAGTGAGTTGCAACATTGATCTACAAAAGAATAGGAGGCGGGATGAGTTATGTTGAAACTATGCGTTTTTACAAAACGGAAGAAAGAGTCGGGAAAATTGAAACCTACTCATCCAAAATGATGGGACAACGATCAGAGAAAATATCAGTCAATGCAGATTGAATGGCATTGAGGAGATGGGAATCCCTTTCAGGAGAGATATCTGTCCAACCTAGCATAAATAAACATAACATGAATAGGATCATCTCTGTTGTTAGACCAAATATACTTCCTACCATAAAGAGGTAGGTCAATGTGGCTCAACTTGTTAACAAAGGTCTTGAAATTTCCTAATGTCACTAGGAGAACCAGCTCTACCACTCCTCTCAGAGCTAGATTGGGTAACATTGAAGTCCCTGCTCACAACCCAAGGCCCAAACAATGTGTTTCTGATATAACCAATCTCCCACCAGCATACACCTCAGTCTTCATGGTCAATAGAGGCATAAACAGAAGCAACAGAGAAGCATCACTTGGTAAATATGCAAATGTGTTGGACATTGACAGGGAAGATTCGAACATGAGAGGAAGTAGGAGTGAAGATAGTGTCATCTCAACCCACAAGAACTCCTCCTCTAGCATCATCAGCATTCAGTTGGGCCCAATTGTTTAGTTTATGACCCACGACAGATCTTAAAATTTTGGTGATGTAATCTGATACCTTTGTTTCTTGCAACCCAACCTGACAAACACCAGCGTGATATATGACATCCCTAACCATTCTGCACTTAGCGGATGACCCTAATCCCCTAACATTCCAAGAGCCGGGCTTCATAGTAACACAACACAAAGAAGAAAGGTAGCAGGGCTCGATGGCCTAAAGCACGCTTAGACACTAAGGTTTTGATTTGAGAGATGTCCTTAGAGCTAATGTTACTCATAACCCCACAGTGAATGAGGATGTCTTTTATTTTAGCATTGGGCAGTGAATTTAACGGCCGGCTGTTAGAAGAAGTCTTAAGATTATTACCTTTCTTGGATGTGTCAGCATAAGACTCATTTGAGCCAACTGTCTAAGGCTTGAACTGAACAGGCCCCTTAGCAGCCTTTTCTTCTTCAGCCTTGTTTTGCACATTTGCCCTCAAAACCAGGAGGACCATTGATCGGTTTATCTTCTTCAGAGTTGAGTTTAGAATGTTGAGCAACATTCAAACAATCAGATAAAATGTGTCCGAGTCAGAGTTTTAGCCAGGAACTTTCTCCTCCTTCAATTCCTTGAGAATTTTTTCTGGAGTTCTTGCTTCAAACATGATGGGCATGCCATTCCACATGGGCTCAACAAGAACAACGTCATCAAAATTCACAGCAGCTGTCGAAGGTTGTCCCTAATCTCTGATTTTTCTACCAGATTCTGGTATGTTTCTCCCATCTCATGAGAGAAATTTCCCTGGTGGGCAGTATTTGAAATGTCGTCTGGGATAACATTTGGGCCCTTGTCAACTTCTCCTACCATATGCCTCTGCCGGATGAGGCTCAGGGCACATCACCATCATTCTGCTGTGGTTGCTCAAGCCCATCTGTTGTACACTTTGAATCTGCCCAACAAGTAATGCCAGAGTCTAATCCTTCATTGTCAATATAGAGGTGTAAGTTGATTGGGTGAACATCTCCAACGTGAAGAGACTTACTACTGGAGAGGTCAATGTCGATGCTGAATCTCATTAGCAACCCATCATGGACTAATCAGTAAGAGCATTCCACCATGCCCTTATCATGTTCACTAGAGACGTCTTCAACGTCAATCAATCCTCTAGCAACATCCACCATGCCCTTATCATGAACATTATGACCCAGTTTTTTAAAAGACACAAACGAGGCAACCATTTCTCCGATAAAGGACCTCTTCCAGCATTGATAGGGGAGGTTATTAAATCTTACCCAAATGAAGACTGGGTTGGACTTGAAAGATGATCCCCAGTCCTAAGATCATGATTGGAGACGTCCAGTGAAGTTGCCAAAATTGATCACTTCCTGTCCAATCGCCTGAGAAACTTTGGACCGATTTCTGAATTGAGCAAGGAGCTTCCCCGTTACTGCTGGCAGCACTTTGCCATCCCAAGCCATCATCGCGTATCTTTGGATGATCTTTTCCTCCAACTCCTAGGCAGTTGGGTAACCATGAACACAGATGAAAATTGCAAAGGTGGATAGTTGAGAGACATACTTCCCAATGCATAGTCATCTCTACATTAATGTTATCCGGTCTGTAAACGCGATCACATTCCTTCAGGATATCGCATCTCTTTGCAATGTGGGATGGATCTCCACACAGATGCCAAACCTTTCAAGAATTCCTGAAGATCTTTGAGGATTTGTTTGATCGTAGCCTGAGCAGCCCGATCCCATTTGAAATTGCTCTTGTTGATCTCCATGACTCGCCCTTGATCAAAATGACACTTTGATGAAGCTTTGAGAACTCTGAGAAAATCGGCATGGATCTATGAAATTTTTGGGAACTAGGGTTCTTGACGGGAGAAGATGGAATAGAGAGTTGCTTGGCGCACCTACCGTCTCCCGTTTTACTCGCGCGCACAACCACTTATTTACAAGTTTACCATTCAAAATTTACTCCTCTTTTTCTCCGCACTCTCCACCGACGTGTTTTTAGGATTTGGAATGGACGGTGTGGAAGAGGGGCTGTGGAGGGACTTGGTTGTCGGAAGAGGCGGCGACTAAGGTGGTAGGGGAGGGGTTGTCTGTGGATGGGGTAAAGGGCACAGGGTCAAAAGAGAGGGGCTGGGAGGGAGCTGTGGAGAAGAAAATGGTCGGCGGAGTGGGGCGACTGGGAGGGGGCTGCCGACCAGCCATCACTCCGGCCATCCCCCTCGCGCCACCACCTCAGGCCGCATTCCCCTTCCTCCATCTAACCCACGGTAGCCCCACACAACTGCCGATCTCTCCTCCACCATTTGCCGAAAGCTTCCCCTCCTTCCCCATTGTCGACACCCCCACCAAACTGCCGCACGGCAGCCCCACAACACAGCCAGACCCTCCCATCGCCGTTTGCAGCCGCACCCCAGGCCAAGAGACCCACGGCAGCCCCTATCGTTCTTCCACCTCCCGCGGCCGCATTCTCCGCTGTGTACGCTGTCCTAGTTGTCGTCGTCTTCGTCGTAGCATGTCGTACCCTTGCTCGCTACCGGAATCCAACCCCTGACGTCGCTACCCGACGTCAGTGTAGCTCTCGCGTCGTGTTAAGGTATACCCGAATCGTAGGAATCCGCACACGTATTTTTAACAAGATAAAAATCGAAATTTTATTGTTTTGGTTAAATAACTAATTTAAGATAAATAATATGGGATTGTGGGTTGGATGATTGGTTTGAGCACATAGGATGATTGGTTATGCATCGAATTGAATCATGGCACATTACTTTGATTACCCCTACCACATATTAAGTAAACATGCTATAAAAATATGCTAGAATGAAACCCTAAACATATTTCCAATTCCAAGTTGAATCCCTACCTCAAAGCTTGATTTCCTCCTCTCCTTCTCTTTCTCTTCATTCCATCTTCTTTCTCCTTGAAGCAACCTAAGCCTTCTTGACTTTTGGGGGAGAGAATTAGGGTTTTCATTTGATGAAGAATGGGGAAAAGAGGAGAGGGGTGGCCGGCCATATAGGGTGGAAGAGGGAGAAAAGAAAATTGAAAGGAGAAAATAAAAGAAAAGTAAAGAAGAAAGGAGAGAGTTCACCTAAAATATCTATCACTAGAAAGCTCCTTAGGATAAGTATGCACCTTGTAAAATGACCAAAATACCCTCCCAAAAATACCCCTCAACTTTCACTTATTTACAAGTTTGCCATTACTTTATGCACACACACCACTTTACTATGTACACACACCTCCTATAGCCCAAATGACCATTTTGCTCATCACCTTTCTAAAAATTTACGAGGTTGCCATTGACCCCTAACCCCTTTCACACTAGCATGACTCTCCCTTACACACACCCATGC
This sequence comes from Scilla litardierei, assembly GCA_030789695.1. NCBI lineage: Eukaryota > Viridiplantae > Streptophyta > Magnoliopsida > Asparagales > Asparagaceae > Scilla > Scilla litardierei. Next base: position 191,988,536 of record CM061139.1, on the reverse strand, counting down.
ACCCCTATGCACGCATACATGCATCACACACATGTCCAGTACATTCTTGTTGTTTTACACCCACGACGTCATTCACACTTCTCCCGCACTCATTCTCGCTTTCTCGTCTCTTAGCCACATATTACGGTCCAATCCCTCTTGCACTACATTACATACATCGTTATCCATGCTTATTTCATGCCTACGTATGCTTCGTAGGTAGAAATACCACGTGTATACAGTAGACTATACGTATAGTTCAAAATAAGGCATGACAATTAATGTTATTGTGATATTGTCGTGGTGCATGTATATAGGTAGAGTGTGTGGACCCGTGTGTGTGAGCCCTGCGTACCACTCATTATAAGTGTGCTACCCTTAGTATTGATGATTGTCTCTTGTGTTATCCATGATATATATGAAGTTGTATGATTGATAGTATTTATAAATATATGTGTGGATAGCTATACCACTATATGGGTGTCTGTGTATATTAGAATTAGTGTTAGAATATCTACTAGTGGTGTATGTAGTTTGAAGTACTTGTAAATGCTTGAAATAGTATACTAGTAAAGTCATGTGCATGTTAGGTGTATTTATAGTTAAGTGTGCATGCCTATTATATGATTTATATGTTAGTACGTATGACTATGTGCTCATACGTAGATATGTATGTGCTTAGTCATAGGTAGATATATACATACTGTATGAATATGTGTGATATACGTATGGTAATAGGGTTATAATTTTGTATAGTGCTGCTTGCATTTACGAGATGTTGTGTGTGTAGGTGTATACCATGAGGTATACACGATTATTGTATAACGTAAGTATGGATGGTTATATGTAGTAGTATACTAATTATATGTAGATTGCTATGGTGTGAATATATTATATGTATGTCTATGTTTTGTGTAGATGTGGTAAGCATATAAGTATGTAGGTATGGTATGTATGCAATGAGTATGAGTGTAGTAATATGTACGTGACTATACGATGTATGCATGTATATGATGTTGTATTATGATTGTATACGTGTACTGATATTTGTAATATTATTATAGTATGTAAAGTGATTACATTATGGGGGTGTTACTTGACTAAATATAAAGTGTGACTGATATTATTGATTACATTATCGGGGTGTTACTTGACTAAATATAAAGTGTGACTGATATTATTGTGTGTATATGATAACATGTGTTTTACCTGTATAGTGTGATTAGTGATGTGATTACGTTGGTATATATATGTGATTAATGTAGAGCAGGTGGCACCTGATCCAATGGATCAGGTGCAAGACACAAAAGGATGGGACCCAGCGAGTACAAGCCCATGTGGGGGCTTGTACTTCCTACCTTTTTTGTGTCTTAACACCTGATCCATTGGATCAGGTGGCATCGTTTCTACATTAAATCATATATATATACTAGTCATAACATGTGCCCGCGGGCATGGTTCATTTAAGATTTTATCCCGCGAAATCTTTGTTCCCAAACATTATTTACACAGTCAAATTTGTGCGAAACAACAAATTCGACGTAGAACAATAAATTCGGCGAGGGCGCCCTTGAGGCAGAACAACAAATTAGCGTAAAAAAATTTAGCGGGCGCCTTCGACGCGAAGGGTGGAAGTGCATACGTGTGTGTGGGGGGTAAAAAGTGAAATGAGATGGGTTTTTTAGCAAAAGGGGGAAATACGTAGTATTCTGCGCAAATGTAGTGATTGTGGGGGGTTTGAAAACAAAAAGAAAAAAGTGGTGGTTTTTCCAAACACTCATCTCAACCCTTCTTTTACCAAAATTAAATCATAGCCATTTTTCTATCAACCTTTTTATACATCAGCATGACATCAGCTTGTCCCAGTCAGCCCTAGTTTTCAAAAATAGTTGTGTTTTAATATATATATATATATATATATATATATATATATATATATATATATATATATATATATATATATATGGATTAATGTAGTGCAGGTGGCAACTGATCCAATGGATCAGGTGTAAGAGACAAAAAGGTGGGACCCTACGAGTACAAGCCCATGTGGGGGCTTGTACTTTCCACCTTTTTTGTGTCTTGGCACCTGATCCATTGGATCAGGTGCCACCTTTTCTACATTAAATCCATATATATATATATATAAGAGTGGTGTGTTGGTATAGGTATAAATATCGTGCTATGAATAAAGTATTCTGGTTCTTGTATGGGTCTTTGAGTCACACTCATGCTTGAGTGGGTATACTCTAAGTATGTTATATTTGTTTGTGGTTGGTGTATAGTGCTACGAACATAGTAATGAATGATGTGTGTATAGTGATAGGTTTGGTTGTGCATGGTTATGTTACACACATGGTGGTGGGTGGCTAAACCATTATATAGGTATACGTGTTGGTCGTGTAGTATAGTTATTTACTAAGGTTTTGCATGTTTAAATGTATATATGCTAGCTAAACTAGGTGTGTAGAATGTGTTAAATATATAGTGGTACGAGTGGCATGTATGATTAGTATATTAGCGTGTGCGGGCGTGCACCATGCACGGGTAAGTATGTGCTTAGCTATATGTGTTTGCGACTATGGTATGTGTGTTGTGTCTTGAATATAGTTATAGGATTGTATGTGATGTGTATATATGATGAAGTATCTGTGTGTGTATGAATAACTATAGATTTGTGTATTTATAGCAGGGGTGAATGTGTGTTAGATATAGCAAACATGAATTAATATTTTATGGTGTGATTACATGTGTTGATATATTTGGTGTTGAATGTATACTAGGAGATATAAGGGAGTAATATATCCATATTTGTTTTGTGCATATGTAGTTATCTATACGTGAAGTACAACGATTGTATTTGCTGGTGTGGTAGCTATATAAGGGATGTACGTGACTATATAAATGATTGAAGTACGTGTATAAATTTGACTGTCTATGATAGGTATAAGTGTAGAATGTGCATATATATATACATGTTTGTAGTATTAATGTTTGACTACTTAGTGCATATATAAGCACTTGTAGTAACTATACATGGTTTGGATTATAGTGTGATATGATTGTGGTAGTTACTAGAACAACCAGATATATTTTTAGTTAGAAAGTCCGAGGACGGCTCTAAGGTGGGTAGGATGTCACGGTCGCTTTTCGATCGTATGTTTTTCGTGCGCGTACCGTCTTGTTCGTACGCGTATTTTTGTGACCTCCTCTTGTATCCCGAACTTACGAAGTTATATGTCGTTGTGACCCTCTAAGAGAGTATTTATTTGTGGAATTTTTCGTGAACTTCATTTCACGGCTCAATCTTCCACAAAACAGCTTTGTTTGAAGGTGTGTCGTAACTTTAGACTTCGACGTTTGACCTTTTTATTTTTAGTTCCGTTTTCCGTTAACCTAGCGCGTATCCGATCATCGTAGTATCGACCCTCTCATCGACACGGTCGTCCCGATATTTTTCTTATATTTTTCGGACACCGTTAGGCTGACACATCATTCTAATCACTTTCAACCTATACTTAGCCCTAATTAATTCAAAATTCGAATCTTAATTAAAACCTAATCAAATCTCTAGGATTTCTTACATATCACATGATATTTTCCTAGGCTAATTGCACCCTAGTTGCACCCTCCCCTCACACACTCTCTCTCTCCAATCAACCTTAAGTGCACTCCTATTCTACCCCATTTAGCAAAACCCTTCATTAGAAACGCGAAGCTTTCCTTAGGGTTTCTACCTCACGCAAACGCAACCACTGCACCCTAGATCCGTGACCTCCCTTTGCCGATAGCAGCTCCTCCCATAGCTCCGGCTCCCTCTGGCCAAGCCGCCATCGGCCACCACCATTGACAGACGCCGCATCTCCACATAAACACCCTGCCGCACCCCTTGAATCTTGCCGTTCATCATCCCTATCTCCGGCCATCTTCCCCTAGCTTCAGCCCCTCTCGCTGGCCTCCACGCGCAAGCCACCCAACAAACATACGGCCTCCCCTTGCACAGTCCGGCCACCCACCTAACCGACCACCCTCTCCCAAAATTACCGGTCAACCCTTCTCTCTCCTTCCTAAACCGAACAACACCCTCTCCCTTATATCCGACCAGCCATCACTCCGGCCACCCCCCTCGTGCCACCACCTCAGGCCGCATCCCCTTCCTCCATGTAACCCACGGCAGCCCCACACAACTGTCGATCTCTCCTCCACCATTTGTCGAAAGCCTCCCCTCCTTCCCCATTACCGGCACCCCCACCAAACTGTCGCACGACAACCCCACAACACAGCCGGACCCTCCCATCTCCATTTGCAGACGCACCCCAGGCCGAGAGACCCACGACAGCCCCGGTCGTTCTTCCACCTCCTGCAGCCGCTTTCGCCGCCGTGTACGCTGCCCTGGTTATCGCCGTCTTCGCCATAGCATGACGTACCCTTGCTGGCTATCGGAATCCAACCCCTGACGTCGCTACCCGACGTCAGTGTAGCTCTCGCGTCATGTTAAGGTTTACCCGAACCGTAGGAACCCGCACCCGTATGTTTAACAAGATAAAAATCGTAATTTTATTGTTTTGGTTAAATAACTAATTTAATATAAATAATATGAGACTGTAGGTTGGATGATTCGTTTGAGCACATAGGAAGACTATGAACTCTTTGATCGTGTGACTTGCGGACGATAATTGCAGGCAAGTGAAACTTGCTCAGATTATTGTTAGGCCATATTTAGGTCATTCTGTGATTTTGTGTAAAAGAGACTAGGCGGTGACATGATAGTCGCCTACACACCTATACTTGATCTAGCTTGACAACGAAGCTAGATCCGACACCATACTTGATCTAGCTTGACAACGAAGCTAGATCCGACACCCTTGCCATGTCATTTCATGCATATCACATGTCACGGTTATTTTGATATAACTACACGCAATTCAACATCTGCTCTCATACTATCGCATTGCATATCCCATGTCATTTCATGCATTGAATGTCTTGTAATGATTGTGTAACACACGCTACTATTGAAATGTAAGCTGCAGCGAGTAGGATCTTGACTCCTACATCATGTAATGAGGCTAGGTGCACCCCTATGCCAAATCAAGAACAATTCCTGGCTCGTGTTCTGATTCGGGATATAAATTGTATGTTTTTACCCCCTAACTATTCCCATTTTGTGCTAAAGATTAGGCTTAATGTTGCTCTTTTTGGGTATATTTTCACTTTAGGTCATTTTCGGGGCTTATTCTCATTCTTAGCACAAAATACAGTTTTTATCGTCTTTATTGGCTTCCTATTATTTTTCCTATGCTCCTGCCATTATTTCGATCATATCGACATTTTTTTGGGATTTATTTGAGCGTTGGAATATTTTATATAGCTTATTGGAGGTCAATATTGTGTTTTGAATAGTCATTAAATTAATGTTCACATCAAATAGACTAATTTCTTCTTCTCATATTTTTCAGGTACCCCTAGGAGTCTTTGGGATTTTCCAGAATTTTTTGGGAATTTTCTGAGATTTCTAGATATTTTTTTGGATTTAAATGGAGGAGAAATAGGGTTAAAACCCCCAGAAAAAGAAAATACAGTGGGGCGCCACGTGGCCCAATCAGATGGCGCCACGTGGCGCCGTTGATGTTAGATTTCGCCCGCTCCGTTGGAGCGGGCCGGCGCTGTTCGGTTTTAGTAAAAAAAAAATAAAAAAAAAATAAAGAAGAAGCGGGCCGCTGGCCCGCTCGAAATATTCGAGCGGGCTTCGCCCCGCTCTCGCGAGCGGGCGGCCCGCTCGAATATTTCGAGCGGGCCCCGCTCCTAATAGCGAACGCGCGCGCGTTTAGCGGCTGCGGGCAAGCGCCCGCAGCAAATAAATATCCGACCCGGCCCGCTGCGCCGGTTCAAGCTGCAGGCGCGCGCTTCTGCGGGTCGGGCGCCCGTGCGCCCGACCCGCAAGCCCGATTGAGGGTTATTTGGGCTAAATGCGAAGAACAGCGAGTGGAGTTCGATTTTTTTGGATTGGAGCTTGCTGTTTGGGCGATTTTTAGGGCTTGGGGAGTGCTCTTCCTCCCCAAGGCTTGGGCTAGGGCTTGGAAGCCATTGGAGGGTGGAAAAGCTTGGTGGAGGAGCAAATTGGAGGAGGCTAGGGCTCGTTTGGGGAAACTTTGGTGAAATCTTTCCTCTCCCATTTTGTATTTTTGTATCTCTCATTTTGTAATGAACATTGGATGAATTTGTCTATGAATATCATCTTGTTTAGTATGATTGAGTAGTGCTATTGTGCTTGGGTTGTGATTCATTGGGTTGGATGTTAATTTCTTGCCCTAATTTCCCATTGCCAAATTTTGAATGTGAATGTTGGAAGCTTATTAGGGCACAAATTTAATTGGCTAAGTCCCGAGAGGGCAAATTTGAGAAAAATACATGTGCTTAATTTGGTTAGTGCCTTGATAATAATTCCATCCCGATTGCAAAATTGTTGTGTTCTTAAAGCTAAACATTCCGATTGGGCTTCCTTAGCCGGATGACCGATTGTGTTATATGTGGTAATTAGGACTTGAATAACGCCAATTTTAATGATCCCACAACCCATGCTCTCTCTCCTAGCTATCCTAAACTCCACCTTTGGCTCTCTAACCCTAGCCACTTAGGTTAGATTTTTCATTTCACCACACTTTTCCGACATTTCCACCGTAATTGAGTTAGTTGTAAAACACTTTAATTTTCTTTATCGATCAAAATTTTGTGAACGTAGAACGAATTGTCCCTGTGATCCGACCCGGTACTCACCGGTTATTTTATATTGCATTGACGCTCCTACGCTTGGGAGCGGAAGGCGTGCCCCGTGCGCGTTTTCCGAGTCAACCAATTGGCGCCGTTGCCGGGGACAACGTTTTTTATTAGTAGCAATTTTTGATTGATTTTGAAACTTTTAGTGTGATACTTCTATCTCTTAGTGTGTGTCTTTCTATTTATTTATTTTCCTATTATTGAGTCTTTTTGCTTGTTTATTCTCATTTTTTGAGAAATTTTTTTGACAACAACATGGCATCTTCTTCGGATTTTTCGGACTTTGATTTGGAGGATATCCCACTTCCGCCATATTTCCATGGCACGGAGTGGGAGAACCCTCACTTACATATTAAAAATTTTGAAGATTGGATGCATTCATGTCTTGGTGGGAATATCGATGATGATTGCATATATTTTAGATTCTTTCCCGATTCTTTACAGGATGATGCTAGACTTTGGTTTGATTCATTGTCTCTGGACTCACATTTTACTTGGTTGTCATTTCAGGCTGAATTTCTCCGAGTGTTTTTGCCTATCTTTTTGGAGCAGGTACATGGGCGGCAGGCCATTGAGCATGTAGCGAGCTTTATCCAGGCTGAGTGGGAGGCCTACCATCAGGCTTGGCAGAGGTTCACTGATTTGGTGCTTGCATGCCCACACCAGAGCTTTCACGAGGATCATCTTCTGCAGATCTTCTACACAGTATTATCGCCATCTGGGCGAGATTTGGTGCAGATGAGCTGCGGTGGAGAATTCTTTGATTATTCGACCGAGGATTCTTGGTTGTACCTGAGACACCTTGCAGAGTGGGAGCAGACTGAGCCATCTGGAGAGCCGTCACTTGGATATGAGGATGATGGTCAGTCCCAGTTTCCATTTCAGGATGCAGAGCTGCAGGCCCAGTGTCAGCTTAAGGAGCCACCTTTGGGCTCTTTTTCTTGCGACCCCATGGGATACAGAGCAGAGCAGGAGGATGGGTTGCATGAGAGCCAGGTAGATGACATTGACAGATTATATTTTGAGGAGTCGGAGGAGACAGATGATGGAGTGCGTGTCGACCACGACGGTGACACGATGCACTTTCATTTTGAGGTTGATGATGAAGTGGATGTGCATGATGGCCGAGAGCAGATCGAGTACACCATGGAGCCTGAGCCACAGGCCACTTCAGAGTTAGCTTCACAGGTCGAGGCGGTTGAGTATTTTGGGAGGACGACCGAGATGAGCTATTTCTGGGATGGCGAGGATGAGGCGTGCTTGGGTTTGCCCGAGACGTGTCTACCTCTAGTCCTATCACAGATGTCACTTCCCTCGCCTCAGGATGCGCACTTGCCAGTCATCGAGGAGGTTTGTGAGGAGCAGTTATCAGATGTGGGGAGTGCCGCAGAGATCGTTGATGTTGATATGGATGTCGAGGTGGATGATAGCGACGGGGATTACGAGATGGTATATATTGAGCCTGAGCTCCCTCTTACTCCAGTTTTCTCTCTGCAGCCACTTCCACCTCCTCCTGAGGCCGTGCATCATGCCACATCTAGCACCGTATTTCAGGGAAGTTTCCACCATCTCATGCCTTGCATTTCTGAAACCAAATTTTCACTTCCATATACATTTGTTTCAGATTGTCGTCCATTGCATTTAAATTCTTTTATTTGTTTTGACGACCCGTTTTGGAATGCTTTTGCAGGGCATGAGGACATGACTTGGATTGATGCAGCTCGTCTCCCACGTGATCCATATTATCCAAAGGAGATGCTTGGAGTTGCATTGCTGGAATCCAAGGAGGCCAGTGGTGGCCTAGCTCCAAAGCAGCTGGCGGAGCAGCAAAAGGATATGATCGAGCAGTTACCACCACCGTTATACATTCGAGATCCGCCATTTGCCACGGTGTGTTCTTTCCATGTAGTGTAAATAAATAAAAATTAAAAGTTAGTTTGCTTTTGCATTTTGCTTTCGTATGCATTTCTTTTCTTTTTTTAGGATCTTTTGCCAAGATCTAGTACTCTTCCATCATTGAGGACAATGCTTATTTTAAGTTGGGGGGAGAGTGTTAGAATCTTTAGGATAGTTAGGATTTTGACCTAAAATTTTTTTTTTGAGATTCCTCCATGTTTCACCTCATTCCATGAATGTCATTGCATATCATATTTTGGCCTCCTTATCCTTACGCCATTAGCTTTGTTTTGTCCCTATATGCTTAATGCCATGCAATTTTTTCGGATTATTACTTTGGTATCGATTTCTTGATGTTGGATTGGCATGTTTCATTTCTTTTCCATTTTGGATTTATATGCTAATATGCCATGTATGAACTACATTATATGTTGTGATACTCTCTTTGAGATAGTTTGGGAAAAGTTTGGTGTAAGCGATTTCATGTTTGGGATGAATGGTGTAGTTTTTAATTGGATTGGGATTGGCCAAATTGTGCATGCTTTGTTTTCCTCTTCGGAGTGGGTGGATGAGTTGCTAATTTGTGTTGGAATGAAAAAGAGAGTTAGTATAAGTGAATGTTTCTTTCTAATCGAATCGAGTAGCCGGTGCCCCACGAAACATTGGGGAGGACGCCAAAGATGAGATTTAGAAGATTATTCCATCCATTTGCATATATAGCGTCATCGCGTGTATGCAAATGTGTCGGTGTTTGCATTTATGGCGTTATCGCGTGAATACAAAACTTCAAAAAAAATCATCAAAAAAAAAGAAAAGAAAAGAAAAGAAAAGAAAAATGAAAGAAAAATGAAAGAATAACCCACATGAGTGATGCAATCTCATCTCCCACCTCTTAGAAGAAATATTCTTTTGTTTTGACCACTTTCATGAAAATTGGAAATTTTGACATCGTGATATCCCGATACGTGTGATACGTGGCTTATTTCCTTACTTTTCTTTGAATTGGATTGATGAGAGTTTCATTTGTTATTTACTTTCATACATTTGGTATATTGGCTTTGAAATCAATTGGAAATATCATTTGGGGTGTGCCATGATGATATCGAGGATTTGGTGCATGTTTTTCAATTTAATCCGAATTTTTCGCACATTTTGCTAGGGACTAGCAAAAAGCTAGTTGGGGGGTGTGATTCGGGATATAAATTGTATGTTTTTACCCCCTAACTATTCCCATTTTGTGCTAAAGATTAGGCTTAATGTTGCTCTTTTTGGGTATATTTTCACTTTAGGTCATTTTCGGGGCTTATTCTCATTCTTAGCACAAAATACAGTTTTTATCGTCTTTATTGGCTTCCTATTATTTTTCCTATGATCCTGCCATTATTTCGATCATATCGACATTTTTTTGGAATTTATTTGAGCGTTGGAATATTTTATATAGCTTATTGGAGGTCAATATTGTGTTTTGAATAGTCATTAAATTAATGTTCACATCAAATAGACTAATTTCTTCTTCTCATATTTTTCAGGTACCCCTAGGAGTCTTTGGGATTTTCCAGAATTTTTTGGGAATTTTCTGAGATTTCTAGATATTTTTTTGGATTTAAATGGAGGAGAAATAGGGTTAAAAAACCCCAGAAAAAGAAAATACAGTGGGGCGCCACGTGGCCCAATCAGATGGCGCCACGTGGCGCCGTTGATGTTAGATTTCGCCCGCTCCGTTGGAGCGGGCCGGCGCTGTTCGGTTTTAGTAAAAATAAAAAATAAAAAAAATAATAAAGAAGAAGCGGGCCGCTGGCCCGCTCGAAATATTCGAGCGGGCTTCGCCCCGCTCTCGCGAGCGGGCGGCCCGCTCGAATATTTCGAGCGGGCCCCGCTCCTAATAGCGAACGCGCGCGCGTTTAGCGGCTGCGGGCAAGCGCCCGCAGCAAATAAATATCCGACCCGGCCCGCTGCGCCGGTTCAAGCTGCAGGCGCGCGCTTCTGCGGGTCGGGCGCCCGTGCGCCCGACCCGCAAGCCCGATTGAGTGTTATTTGGGCTAAATGCGAAGAACAGCGAGTGGAGTTCGATTTTTTTGGATTGGAGCTTGCTGTTTGGGCGATTTTTAGGGCTTGGGGAGTGCTCTTCCTCCCCAAGGCTTGGGCTAGGGCTTGGAAGCCATTGGAGGGTGGAAAAGCTTGGTGGAGGAGCAAATTGGAGGAGGCTAGGGCTCGTTTGGGGAAACTTTGGTGAAATCTTTCCTCTCCCATTTTGTATTTTTGTATCTCTCATTTTGTAATGAACATTGGATGAATTTGTCTATGAATATCATCTTGTTTAGTATGATTGAGTAGTGCTATTGTGCTTGGGTTGTGATTCATTGGGTTGGATGTTAATTTCTTGCCCTAATTTCCCATTGCCAAATTTTGAATGTGAATGTTGGAAGCTTATTAGGGCACAAATTTAATTGGCTAAGTCCCGAGAGGGCAAATTTGAGAAAAATACATGTGCTTAATTTGGTTAGTGCCTTGATAATAATTCCATCCCGATTGCAAAATTGTTGTGTTCTTAAAGCTAAACATTCCGATTGGGCTTCCTTAGCCGGATGACTGATTGTGTTATATGTGGTAATTAGGACTTGAATAACGCCAATTTTAATGATCCCACAACCCATGCTCTCTCTCCTAGCTATCCTAAACTCCACCTTTGGCTCTCTAACCCTAGCCACTTAGGTTAGATTTTTCATTTCACCACACTTTTCCGACATTTCCACCGTAATTGAGTTAGTTGTAAAACACTTTAATTTTCTTTATCGATCAAAATTTTGTGAACGTAGAACGAATTGTCCCTGTGATCCGACCCGGTACTCACCGGTTATTTTATATTGCATTGACGCTCCTACGCTTGGGAGCGGAAGGCGTGCCCCGTGCGCGTTTTCCGAGTCAACCATGTTCCAGAAGCATGAAATGTATAAACACTTCCTGGCTCGTGATCCAGAAGATAGGTGTTAATCCATACACACGTGGAGGGGTAGGGTTAAGCGATCACTCAGTGTAGAAGTGTGCCCGTACAACAACTTCAGCTGAAAGTCGTAAACACTGTGCACATCGTGAATGCATGTTTTTCATGAAATCTTGAAATCGTGATTATTGTTTAGTAGCTCTTGCTACGACGTACCATGCATTGCTAAATATCATGTTCATCTTAAACTGTTGCATTCATGAAATAATATGCCATGTCATCATTTTTAAAACTGCTAAGTTGCATTTATCTTATAACTGCTATACTTTACGTTTCCTGGCACAAAACTCTCCTTTTCCCTTTTGGAGATTTTTTGCTGACATGTGCCCTTTTCTCTTTGGGTGTCACATGTCAGGCTTTGAGTTTGAGGTAGTTGCAGAGGACTACCAGGTTGTTGATGTCATGCTTGAGGCTTTTGCTGACGTCCAGTTCGAGGATACCGGAGACCTACCCTAGTCTCAGCTGGAGCTTTTTATTAGTTGGTATTTGTTTTTCCTAGTAGATGATGTTAGGTTGTTCGGTGCGTAGCACCTTATCTATGTTGTAGTTTTAGCCATGCTTGGGCCTTCTTTTTAGACTCTCTTGTACTTTATTTTATGACTGTATCTCTGGATGTTTGGAATAATAAAATGGATGTTATTTGAATGTTGGTTAATTTTATTGCCGCTTTGAATTATTATTGTTGTTGTTTCATTACAATGTAAGAATCTGCGGATGGATGAACACACAGACACTAATCAGACTGTAGATTCACAGCTCCAAGTTTGAGCGGACCTCTTCGTGTATCGCCTTCCATACTTGGGAAGCTGGGCGTGACACTTCTTACTTTTCTTTTGTCCTTCATGTTGGATAATGAGATTTGATAAACATAACATTTTCACTTTCCATAAATGTTTTGATGATACAAAGATATATCTATTATTATTTGAGCATACTAACTTTATTTATGCAAATTATAAAGCTTTAACAAATCCTCATTCAAGATAAGACAATCATCCAGACAACATATATATTGCAAGAAATATTACAAGCAAGACCAAGCTCAAAGTTGAATATATGTATCTTCCTATAAATGATGTAATCTTTATTTTTTTCTTCTTGCTTATACTTATATTGTAAAAGCCTTCTTGATGATATATCTTAGCATTTTAGGATTTCCTCAAACGACCAAGTCATAGACTTAATTAGTCAATTAATAGTTTCTCCAATTCGTATAATTAAAATACAAAACAATTCATAAAAATTCATAAAAAATATATTAACAAATAGATAATTTTAGATAGATTTATTGGGAAGCAATGTTGACAACTATATTTTTTGTCATAGTCGACTAACAGAATCTCCTAGTCGACTGAGTAGTTATTCCAACAATCATATTTCTGATCGTTTGTTAGTTATATTTTTTAGTCAACTAACAAACTTTCTAATCGACTAAAGATATGTATAACTTTCTCAAACGGCTACAATTTTGATCGTTTTACATCAAATTCCTAGTTGACTAATTAAAATTAAAATTAAACTTGCCATTTCCTAGTCGACTAATTTAAGTCTCCCAGTCGCGATTAATGTTAGTTACAACGATCAAATCCTACTTAGAAGCCTAGTCGACTAATAAACTTACCTAGTCCACTAATTTTTGGACTAGCAGTTTAGTTTTACAAACCGTCTTGGGAAGTTATTAGACAGTTATTGTAACGACCTGAAAATTTATCACTTCAATTTACCTATTTTTACGTATTTTAAAAAAATTAATTTTACTTTATAAATGGTCGTAAAGAGTTTTATAACCAAACTGATTTCAAAAATTCGGGTAAAAATATTTTGAAGTACTAGACTTATTATATTGTATTTCAGAAATTTTAGATTTCCGCAAATGCCCAAAACATTCCTGTTAAAATTCATCTCCCAAAATTACCGTTTTGATTCGATGAATTTATTTTCTATTCAAACGTCTTCAAAACGTTTTCAAACTTCTGCCGTAGCATCCTATTATCATTTAGGGTTTCCCACATTAATTTCGTAATTTTCCGATGTCATTTCAATAGAGAACCCGCAAACCCGCTTTCTAAACGTTTTGGCCAAAAACTAGTATTTCTGTAACTCAAATCCCAAAACGGACTTCGTATTCACGATCCTCGTGACGATACGGTCCCGTGGGTATGTTTTGGTAATTTTTCGGAGTCGTTTGCGAAAACGAGTTTGTATTTCCTCCGCTTTGTTAATTACAATCGCTAATGACCTAATTAACCCTAATCAAATCCCATCTAACCACCCCTTTGTGGTTAAATCTGAAACCATTCAGATCTAACCCTCCCATCTACCCCCTAATCTACCCCCTCATCTACCCCCAATAATTACAAGTTTGCCATTCTAATTACCTATTTAAACCCCCCTTCAAATTATAACACACACAACCCCTCTCTCTCTCCCACTTCACGTTTGAAACCCAGGACGTTTAAATTTTTGCGCTCAGCCCGATCTTCCCCCTCTCTCGTTCACTCACCCTCTCTGTCCGCCCTCGCCGACGCCGGAGGCTCGACCCAGCTCGCCCCGTCGCCGCCGTCAAACGCCGTCGCCGTCGCCGTCTCCCACCGCCACACACCCCTGCTCCGCCACAGCACCGGAGATCGCCGTCTTCGCTGCATCAGAGCGCCGCCGTCGTCCGCCTTCATCCGCCGCCCCGACGTCGCCGCCGTCGGACATCGCCGCCGCCTCCCTCCGCCGTCGGCGAAACCCCCCGAGGCGATCGGAAAACGGTGGGTGCGAGAGGAACTCGCGGTGGCAGATTCGTAATTTCGAAAGTTTTTTGAAAATTCCTTATTTAATTAATTATTAAATAGGGTTAATTGGTTATAAATCCATAACTAAATATATAGGACTCAGAAAAATATGAAACCAACTCTGAAAAATCGGAAACGATATTTCGGACCCAATGGTGCTAGTCTCACTGCGATCAGACGCCTACTTTTTCCAGAATAAATTTTTAAACCTAAAAGATAAATAGGTATAAATCATTCTAAAAATCGTAACTCGATGTTTTCACTCACAATAATACGTGAGAAAATTATATGTGAAATTAAACTTCGAGACGGTCATTTTGACTGTTCATTCAAGCAATTCCGACTAGGATTGCTCCCGGAACAATTTACGGAAGATACACGTCACTTAGATATTTTAGGGGTTTTAAGCTATTTTTGAGTTTCTAAAAATTATAAAAAAATACAGAGACTTCAGAAAAATATTCTCTCTTGCGGTAAAATCAAAATAATTATTTTAGGCTTATATAAAAGTTTTGAATAAATTCCGACACCGTCTAAATGAGTTTTAAAAATCAAAACGACCAATTAATTAGATAATATTTAGTGTGGCCGTTAACTGATATCTGCTTGTGTTTGCAGGTGCCAATCCTTGTGCTCTAACACCATCCTCGTCTTGCTGCGACGAACCCAATAGTGTAAGTCACAATGGATTCTAGATTTAGAAAAGAAGATAGTGTCCTCGTACGAACCTATCAAAAACAACAACTTTTGTGTGCTATGTTTGTTGGACTAGTCTTTATCCTCTAACTTGCTAGCATCTGCCTTACTTTACTCTAAGAAAGTCAACCAGTGAACCTAGCTTAACTATCATCGTAACCAGGGAACTAATGACATTATGTGGCATATCTTGTGGAATGTAATGAGGAATATCTCGTAAGAAAGCATGAAATCGATACACATGACACTGGGGTATGAGGTAACTCATTGTAGAGAAAGTGTGGGAGCTATGACCGGAGTCACTCTCTCTCGTCTCGCCTCGTCTCGTTTCCAAAGTATGTTGTGGTTGATGCCCAGGATTTGCTCCCCGTGGCAATGGAGATGACCCATGGTTGCATATCATACTTTTCCTACATGAGTCACGTATTTCTAGTGGAGCTTGCACGATTACTTCTTTACAGTCATGCACTTTACTTTCCGCACTTTACTTTCTGCACTTTACTTTCTGCACTTGTACAGACACTACACCGTACTTTACTTTACTTCCGCTTGTCATACTTGTACAGTACTCCTTTTCTTTGTTTAGAATCGTTGTGACTTACCTTCGGTTCCACTTGTGGCACCGGCAGACGACGACCTGATCGAGGAGATTGTCCCAGAGTGCGAGGAGCCTGTATACGACCCAGAAGCTGCAGAGTTTTAGCTATTATGTGCTTGAGTGTGTGTTGAGAGATGTATTTACTTTTCCGCATTTCCTTTCCGTATTTCCTTCATGTATTCTGGTGAGAGAGTGCTGGTTGATTTTGCACCTTAATATTGACTGTAATAATGTCTGAACGCTGGTTTGAGTGTTGTTGGTACATCTCTGTGTTGTGGCTATGCTGATTTCACTGGTGAACTGCGGAACCTGCGCAAATATCAAATAAGTAACGGGCCCCCGAGAGCGGGTCGTTACAGTTATTGGGCATCTCTTTGGCCTATAAATAGACCCCAAACCCCCTGACATTTTTTTGAAATCATTGACTCTCTCTCATTCTAAACTTCACTTTCTCACTCTAAAAGAGAGTGTGTTTTTCGGATTTTCTTTGGAGTTACCCTGCAGAAATTTTTTCTCAATAGAAAGTCCTTCTCCAAGAGTATTTCTACCACATTTGTCATCAAGAAACCTTGGAGATACATTCACCTTCCTTGTGATTCAACTCTCACATTATCAAGGCTATATGCAATATTGTTTCTTACCTTTTCTCTTTGTTGGTTGAATCTCTTAGTTGAAGAGATTGTATAAGTTTGCAATAGGTGGAGTGATGGCATCTTAATTGCATGGTGTTTTGCTTATGGGAAGCAAGTGGCTCTAGTGGATTGGAAATCTCTACGGAGAGTAGTGAACTGGACATAGGATCAAGAGAATCCGAACCAAGATAAATTCTTGGTGTTTTCATTTGCTTGGCTGGTTTGCTTATTTTGTCTCATCAATTGTGTTAATTCTTTCACTGCACGTTATTTATATCTAAAGAAATATACAAGTAACTTTGTATATCTACTAGTTGTTGACAATACTAACTGTTTCCACAGTTTAGTCTTGAAATAGCCATATTGACGGTCCAAACACTTCACATGTTTCTTCTATTTCTTACCTTTAAATTTGGAAATAATGGAGGATTCTTGAACATACAGTGTATTACAACAATTCAAAAAGATACCCTTTTGTTTAATCCCACATTGAAAGTTAACACAATCCTGCATGAACGTATAATATTTGGACTCTCTCTATTGTACTATTGGACTTCTAGCATTGGTTAGAAATAGGGCGAGGCTAACTCGGGCATGAGCCGAAGCAAGTGCTTAATGCAATTCTTAATGGCTAAAGTGGAAACCTATTCACCTAGTGTGTGCACACGCGATAAGCATGCGCAATGTGGGCAAAATCTCGTATGTGTGCCTTCTAAATGCACATGAATTGGGATGTGTTTTGCATCTCTTTACAATTTTTGTTTGGGCCTGATTATTATTGTGTTTTGTAATACTAGACCATTGCTTATATAGATTATAGGCCAATTAGCTTATTGGCTTGATTATAGCCGTTGAAATAAAATCTTGACAGTTAATCTTTTTATGAGATATCTTTTTTATTCCCAACAGACTTTTGATCTTCCCAACAAGACTAGGATGGTAATGAGCATGCCCAAAGCTCGTTTGGGCTTCCAATAGAGCATGCCACATTGACATACCTACAAATCCTTCATTAGTTCTATGAGGGCATGTCCAAAGCCCGTTCAGGCTTCCAATAGGGCATGCCATATTGACATCCCTACTAATCCTTTATTAGTTCTATCTGTTGTTTTTAGTGCTGAAAACCCCACAACTTGCACATCACGTGGGCCACCTCCCACATGCCATGGCTGTTGGGACTTGAAGGTTTGGGGCCTTCCTTTGTGCAACTAACAGCAATTAGGAGAGCCTGCCGACAAAGAGAAAGGGGGGCAAGCATCAGTTTTCCAGAAACAAAAAAGAGAGTTGATGCTGCTCATTTCCAAAGAGTAGGCACACTCAAGCTTCAGAGAGTCGAGAGCAAAAGCAAGGGGTGCCCTTGCTGCCATTTTTTAGGAGTGCTTGGATCTTGAGATTTGGAGAGGAGAAAGCTAGGGCTTTGTCTGAGAGCCAAGAGAGCTTCTTCTTGTATGAGATCCATGGTGAGTCTTTTTCCTTCCTCTAACTTGTAGATCCTGAGTCCCTTGGGTAGCGTTCCTAGTTTGGAGCTATATTACCAAGGAGTGATCTAGCTAGGTGTGGAATTGATCCCTTGTGGAGCTCTACATGTTGTAGGAGCTTTGTTATCAAGGATTCCCACTTGGTTGAGAGTGTGTGAGCTTGGTGAGAGAACTAGGTTTAGGTCTTGTTGCTTGGAGCTATTCTCTCATTGTGGAGAAGATGATGGCATCGGTGTATGCCTTGCTTGATCAGTAGTGGAACCGGATGCATTGGATGCTGGATGTAGGTTGTTCGCAACCGAACCAGGGTAAATCTCTGTCTCTTTGTGTAGATCTTACTTTTGTATTATATTCGTGTGCTTACATTATCTATCGCAAGATCGTCGAGGGAGTTGGTAGTTGGTGACAACTCTCTCTTGTGCCTGTGAGGTGTTTGGTTTTGTACCTAGATGACATCTCGGTGGAATTCAGGCTTGGGATTGTTTGGCCACCATTTCTGCGTATTGTAGGCGGCGTTGTATACCTAGCCAAAATATTTGGGAGGTGCACGATGATCCAACAAGTGGTATCGGAGCTTCCGGTTTGCGAAGAAGTGTAGTGCCGCGATGGCGTCTTGCTCATGTGAGGAGACGACAGGGTGTTTATACGAAGTAGAGAGGCTTAAAGGCCGGGACAACTTTGGTCCGTGGCGACAAAAGATGGTGGCTTTGTTGAAGCACCACGAAGTTTACGGTGCCGTATGTGATACGGGCATGCCATGTAAGGCAACGGTATATGATAAGCAAATGATGGAGCTTAAAGCCCTCGGTGAGATAATGTAGTCCTTGGAGGATGAGATCCTTCGGTAATTTACCGATGTGGAGGTCGTGAGCGACCTATGGAGGATGCTTGAAGCTCGATACTCGACCAAGACACCAATTGGACGACGGTTGCAGTTGTGGCAACGCTTCTATACTCACAGGATGAAAAGGGAAACCTTGTTGTGGAACCATGTTGGTGAGATGGACCATATAGTAATGGACCTACAGAAATTGGAG
This sequence comes from Scilla litardierei, assembly GCA_030789695.1. Taxonomy (NCBI): domain Eukaryota; kingdom Viridiplantae; phylum Streptophyta; class Magnoliopsida; order Asparagales; family Asparagaceae; genus Scilla; species Scilla litardierei. The sequence goes on along the minus strand of CM061139.1, from coordinate 191,969,662 downwards.
AGTGTGATAGAGGACATGCAACATGCTATGGCGCTACTATGTTCTCTTGCTCCGGTATATTCCAAGTTTGTAGGCTCGATGTTGAATGGCCGAGACTCACTCACGTTGGATGAGGTGAAGTTCGCATTGAATACGGAGGATCTCCAAAGTTTGGTGTTAGGTGACACCGATGGTTGTGAGGTACCCAATGTCATCCGGGGTCGCCAAGTGGGCAGACCCACTCCAAGATCCAAGACAAGTCGTTCCAAGAGTCGGAATCGTTGGCAGCAGCAGCGGTCCAAGTCAAGGGGCCGCGGTGACAACAAATGCTGTTTATATAAGGAAAGCGGGCATTGGAAGAGGGATTGTCCTAAGTTGAAAGCGAGGACGTCGATTGGCATTGTGGAAGATGTTGCTCAGAGTTCGACTCATGTTGGAGCACGAGACGGGATGTTTTCTGATGAGGATGATTGCTCGGTGTTTGCGGCATACTCCGTGGGAGAAGCGCAATGTTATTGGCTATTGCACTCGGGGTGCTCATTCCATATGACTCCGGATCGGAGTGCGTACGACTCATACATTCCATGATTTGGAGAGAGGATTCTCATGGGGAATGGTATGGAGTGCGAGCAGGTTGAGAGTGGCACGGTCAGAGTCATGATGCACGATGGCATCGTCTGTGTTTTTGATGGTGTCAGACATGTTCCTGATCTTCGTAGCGGCCTGATATCGATAGGAGCTTTGACTGGGATGTGCTACAGGGCAGTGATCGAGGAGGATCGATTGCGTATTTCCTGAGGATGCCTGTTTGTCATGAGGGGGAAGAAGCGTTGAAACTTGTATGCGCTCGATGGGCACACAGTAGTGGGCAAGACTAGCAGATCACAAGAGTCCGAGAGTGGAGATCCAATGAGATTACGGCATCTCAGATTGGGGTATGCTGATGAGCAGAGCCTTGACATTCTTCAGAGGAGGAGTATGTTCGGAGGTGATCGTGGGCTTGAGTCTTGCAGTGACTGTGGTGCAGAGCAGCTGAGGCAAGTGCAGTTTGGGACAGCTGCCAGACACAGTAGGAAGCCCCTAGAGTGCGTCTATGCTGACGTATGGGGTCTATGTCCAGTTCCTTCCCTGGAAGGCGCGAGGTACTTTGCGGCCTTCATAGATGACTTCTCGAGGAGAGTCATGGTTACTCTCATGGGATCTCGGGAGGAGATCCCATGAGAAGGTGCGGCTATGGAGGAGCATAGTCGAGAGGCAGATGGGTAGACCCATAGGAGAGATCCGTACCAACAACGTAGAGATACATGATGTTTGCAAGTCAGAGGGGATCGCGTGCCGATACACCATTCCTGATGGAGACCCTCACGATGGTGAAGCAGACAGCATGATCAGGATGTTGGTAGAGAAGACACGGGGGCTATTGAGACCATCCGTCCTTCATAGGGAAATATGGGCGGAGACCCTTGCTACTGCAGCATACCTCATCAACCGAACACCGTCACTAGCCGTAGGTAGTTCTATTCCTGAGGAGTTATGGACGGGCAGAGTCGTTGACTTTTTGCACTTGCATACGTTTGGATGTCCGGTGCGGCTGCACGAGAGGGACGATGTCAAGATAAGACAATGTGCACATGATTGTGTCCTACTCGGGCACGCTGTTGGATGTGCGAAAGGGTATAGGTTATGGTGTCCTAGTACATGCGAGGTGATTGTCAGACGACACGTCATGATTGACGAGTCTACAGTGCTTAGGGCGGAGCAGACTCATGACGGTGTGCAGAAAACAGAGGACAACCCGGTCCATAGAGAGGATGAGGTGATTCAGATTCAGACTCAGGCAGATGATCAGACACGTGTGCAGATTGACAGGGTGCAGAGTTCATCCGATGTGGTCAGTGTCAGTGATCAGCATGTATCTCATGATGTAGCTCCAGGTTCAGTTCAGTTGGAGGTGAAGAGGACAACGGTCTACGATAAGGTGTTGCAGTCGGTCGTCGTATCGATGCAGTCGGTTGCAGTGTGTGAGGAGATAGAGGTCTCTCACAGTTCCAGCATGCACGTTGTGGGTGCTCTTGAGGAGACCCATCATGCTGAGGTGTGCAACTTTAGCTTCGAGGTAGAGCCGTCGATCTACGGAGGAGTAGGGCAATTGGTTTTCGCACCGATGCCAGAGGTTGCAGAGGATAAGGAGACAGAGGTCTCTCACGTTTCTAGCATGCATGAGTTGGTTGCTTCTGAGGAGGACCAACGTGTTGAGGTGTGTAGCTTCAGCTTCAGGGTAGAGAGGTCTTCTGAGGAGCTTGACATCATGGTAGAGCATTCACTGTGCATGGTAGAGCAGTCTTCACAGCATGGGCACAGGCGATATAACTCTCGTTTGGCTAGGGGTAATTTATTAGGCGCATCTTCTGATACTTCAGAGGCCAGACCGGTGGAGATGCAGAGAAGCAGGGAATCTGATAGCGTGGTGGAGCATGGAGACTCCCACGGTAGTGTGGAGACTGCGATGGTGGTCCCAGGTGGAGTTGCCACTAGAGACTTGAAGCTGAGAGTTAGGAGGCCACATATCGAGTGCGTTCTCGCTCGATATAGGGAGGAGGCAGAGCCGAGTGGAGCTCCTTCAGTATGCGCTCATATCTCACCTTTGGTGAGTTCATCACAGGGCATGGCAGGTAAGGACGATCATCAGAGGCTGGATGTTGGTGCGGCGGATAGTTTGGCGCTTGTGTGTGTGCATTCGTGTCTTGAGTCGTCGGCACAGTCAGTTGAGGCGCAGAGCCGATGGACGACGAGTCTTGATGATAGACATCAGCAGATATAGCAGATACAGACAACGTATCGATGTGACCCAGCTGGGGTTAGTCTGCAGAGCAGCGGGGATGACGACGTGTTTCTCATTGATGATGGCCATGGCAAGAATGAGTTGCTCGGGACCCGTGAGATGATGATATGGATATTCATGTATCGACAGAGGGCTCATTGGACACTGGCACGGTGTCATCTGATTCATTCATGGAGTCCGAGCTCGCAGGGTTATCCTCAGCATCGCAGACATGGCGATGGACGAGGCGGAGATGCGTGAGGCTAGGCTCAGACGACTTCTGAGCTTGGCATGTCTCTCAGAGGATTAAGGCGCCATAGGGCGCGATTTCCAATGTACATGATAGAGGTTCACATGTTCGATGATCAAGGCAAGATGAGTTCATACACGACAGGTTCAGGTTGGTGCTGGAGCCGTGTGCTGCTGAGTGTGTGGATTTATCAGCAGGGTAGAGTGTTGTTTTTAGTGCTGAAAAACCCACAACTTGCACAGCACGTGGGCCACCTACCACATGCCATGGCTGTTGGGACTTGAAGGTTTGGGGCCTTCCTTTGTGCAACTAACAGCAAATAGGAGAGCCTGCCGACAAAGAGAAAGGGGGGCAAGCATCAGTTTTCCAGAAACAAAAAAAGAGAGTTGATGCTGCTCATTTCCAAAGAGTAGGCACACTCAAGCTTCAGAGAGCTGAGAGCAAAAGCAAGGGTGCCCTTGCTGCCATTTTTTGGGAATGCTTGGATCTTGAGATTTGGAGATGAGAAAGCTAGGGCTTTGTCTGAGAGCCAAGAGAGCTTCTTCTTGTATGAGATCCATGATGAGTCTTTCTTCTTCCTCTAGCTTGTAGATCCTGAGTCCCTTGTGTAGCTTTCCTAGTTTGGAGCTATATTATCAAGGAGTGATCTAGCTAGGTGTGAGATTGGTCCCTTGAGGAGCTCTACATGTTGTAGGAGCTTTGTTATCAAGGATTCCCACTTGGTTGAGAGTGTGTGAGCTTGGTGAGAGATCTAGGTTTAGGTCTTGTTGCTTGGAGCTATTCTCTCATTGTGGAGGAAGATGATGAGGTCGGTGTATGCCTTGCTTGATCAGTAGTGGAACCGGATGCATTGGATGCTGGATGTAGGTTGTTCGCAACCGAACCAGGGTAAATCTCTGTCTCTTTTGTGTTGCTCTTACTTTCGTATTATATTCGTGTGCTTACATTATCTATCGCAAGATCGTCGAGAGAGTTGGTAGTTGGTGACAACTCTCTCTTGTGCTCGTGAGGTGTTTGGTTTTGTGCCTAGGTGACATCTCGGTGGAATTCGGGCTTGGGATTGTTTGGCCACCATTTCCGCGCATTGTGGGTGGCATTGTGTACCTAGCCACAGTATTGGGGAGTTGCACGAGGATCCAACACTATCATCTCTACTAATCCTTTATTAGTTCTATCGTAGAACTAATGAAGGATTAGTAAGGTTGTCAATGTGGCATGCTCTATTGGAAGTCCAAATGGGCTTTAGACATGCCAATTACCATTCCTAAACAAGACCTTTTTGGGTTCCCATCAAACATTTGGTCTTTCGGTGCTAACTTTTGATCTTCTAAAAAAATACACAATTTGACCCAATCCAAAAAAACAGTTATTTTTATCTCAATAAAAGAGGATAGTGAAACACAGAATGTGCCAGGCTGAAAATTGTCCTCCATCTACAATCTGTGTGCACTATGTTTGTTGGCTCTCTGGTTGTGAGAACGAATCAATATTGCTAATCAACATTGCTGCTCGCAGTAGAGTGCACGCTTATAAAACCAGACGTCATTGTATCCTAACGGTTAGTCCGTTAATCATGTCTTTCATCGAACTTTGTCTTTGAGATTTAGAAATCTATCTTTAAGAACCGTGCTTAGCATGTCTCGACCACTATAAATCCATTCTTCTTGATTTAACTGTAGATTTATCCTACTTGTTTTATTATTATTATTATTATTATTTTTGGTTTTTAACCACCGGTTTCCGGACACCAGCGTCGACTAATCCGGCTCGAGCCGGGTGGGACCAGTGAAGGGCAGTCAAAGCTCTCCCTCACTAATTTTTAACCCAGCTGCATCCATGGGAACTCGAACTCGAGACATCTGGAAGCTAGCACAACCCCACTAGCTAGTTGTGCTACGCGTTGGTGGTTTATTATTTTCCAACTAGTGTTTGGATGTGCCGCTCTTTTCTTGATCTCATATCTTCATGTTAAGAGTAATGTTTTGGTTTTGAACCATCGTAATCCAATTTCTTTTCCTAATAATTCAATTGTGTCATAGATTACTACGGGCTTCTACTGTAAAGCAGTCTACATCTACACATGAACAAATGGGTTGTGTGTGTGTGTGTGTGTGTGTGGGGGGGGGGGGGGGGGGGGGGGGGGGGGGGGTTGTGGGTGTGGGTGTGTGTGGGTGTTTTTTTTGTGTGGGGGGGTGTAAATAGTTTTGGATATGCCAATTTGGATGCAACTTTGAAACCCAAAAATAATGAAAATTGTTGTGAACGGGTATTTACTGGGTTGGATGAGTTATTGGGCCATCCTAAGTGTTTGGGCCCATATCTGTATAATCCCACTTGTATTCTCCCCTTTGGCTATAAATATAGACCTGAGGGCTCTCCCCTCAGTAGTTGATTTATAACACGTTATCAGCACGAGCCTCTAAATTTTCTTTTTTCCACAAATTTTTTTCCGTTCGTTGCGAAGGCGAAGGCGGAAGATCCACGAGCGCGGTGCAAGGCTTCCTCAATCGAGCGTCGTCATCCGCGTAGGGCTTCGAGCAAACGTCGCTATATCCGGAGGACGGATATAGAGGTAAAAACTCTAAAAATAATATTTTTAATCATACGTATGATTGCCCCTCCCCTAGATCTCGCAAGATCGTCATGTGGATTCATCGTCGCCTTGAAAACGACGGACTTTTCATCCCAAAATCAAATTTTTAAGGGTTTTTGGATTTTTTAAAAAATCAAACCCTAAATCAACCCCGCCGGCGGCCTCGCCGCCGCCCCCCCCCCCCCCCCCCCCCCCCCCCCCCCCCCGCGGCCACGCCGTCCCCCCATGGGGGGGGCAGCAGCCGCCGCACCCCCTACAGGGGGGCGGCGGCGGCCCCTGCCGCCGCCCTCCCCTGCAGGGGGGCGGCCCCCGAGGCCGCTCCCCCCTTGCAGGGGGGCGGCCCCCGCCGCTCCCCCCGCAGAGGGGGACGGCGGCCCCCGCGCCCGCTGTCCCCCCCGCAGAGGGGGGGCGGCGGCCCCCCTGGCCGCTTCCCCCTCTGCGGGCGGGGGGGGGGGGGGGGGGGGGGGGGGGGGGGGCTGGCCGCGCCCCCCTCTGCGGGGGGGGGGGGGGGGGTGCAGAGTCCAACATTACTCTTATCACTAAAAGAAAGCCTGTGGGCCTGAAGCCCACAGGCCGACAGTGGGCTTCAGGCCCACAGGCCGGGGAAAAAAAACAGAACCTGTGGGCCTGAAGCCCACAGGCCGGCTGTGGCCTGTGGGCTTCAGGCCCACAGGCCGAATTTTCTTCACTGAAAAATTTTTTTTTTTTGGGGGGGGGGCATAGGCTAAAAACTAGCCTGGAAAGGCAACTGTTTGGCCTAAAAATTAATTTAAAAAGGGGATTTAAGGGCAAAATATTCGTGAAAAATCACGGTATATTACGGGACAAATATCGGGCAGGCGAGGACTTTTTCCGGATTTCTGGGGGGGGGGGGGGGGGGGGGGGCTTTTGGGATGATGAGGGAACATCTTTTCCTCAGACAAAGAAAATGTTTATTTTGGGCACTTAATCAATTTAATTGATTAAACCCATTTACTTTACAACCCTTGCATCGTAATTACTTTTACATGCTTTTCATCTCTAGCAAAATTATGTGGATATTATATGCGTGGTTGTGCATTTTATTTAAAACTTAATAATTAGGAAGATCCTGCGACCGCTCTGCCGTTAGTTACCTAACCTAACGGTGTATGACGTTGCCCAGTGGTCCAATAATTATTAAGTGATTAAATATTATTTTTATCCTCATGTGAATAAACTGTTTGTGATGTCTGTGAATGAAAATGTTGATGATCACAATATTTCTGCATGAATTGCTAAATATGGTTTTTGGATCGGCCGTTTAGTCCCACAGTTTATTTCCCGCACTTTTCTTTTATTTTTGAGAGAAATTGTAGTGAGGAATTTATGTAAATGTCAAAGAAAGAAGACCAACTTCCATGGAGACGGAGGCCACGCTTAAAGACGGAGATATTATATGGGACCCACGGGGTTTCCAAAGTTGTATTTTCATTTTATTCAAGCTGCAAATTTGTATAATTTGGACCGTGGACTTTTGGACTCTTTCTTGTGGGACTGGCCGATCCACACGTTTAGCTTTTCATTAAATATTGCATCCGCATGAAAATGTTTTTCTGATTGATTATTAATTCATGCATGTTTGTGCTCTGCTAGATAAATGGCTAAAATTGCAAGCGTTGACTTTGAAGTGCTGGATGCATCAGGTAGAAACTATCTAAGCTGGCAGCTAGATGTTAAGTTTCACATGCGGGCCAAGTCCCTCATCACTGCTATGACTGAAAAAGAAAATGTTAGCGATATAGAGAAGGCGCAAGCCATCATCTATATTCGCCGCCATGTGGACAAGACCTTAAAGGCTGAGTACCTTACGGTCGAAGATCCACTTGAGCTATGGACCGCCCTTGAGGACAGGTATAAACATCAGAGAGATGTTATACTCCCAAGGGCGAGATATGAGTGGGAGAACCTGAGACTGCAGGACTTTAAGTCCATTGCTGAGTATAACTCAGCACTTTTTAGCATCACCTCACGCCTGAAGTTGTGTGGTGAAAAAGTCTCAGAAGATCGCATGCTGGAAAAGACGTATACGTCTTTCCATGAAAAGGATGCGATACTTATGCAGCAATACCGTGAACGTAAGTTCACCAAGTATTCAGAGCTGCTGTCATGTCTTCTCATGGCCGAGCAAAACAGAGAGCTTCTTCTCGCCACTCACAACATGCGCCCTC